>JANTCA010022334.1:0-23505 GCA_024741275.1 Chironex yamaguchii
TTATCTTAAATAGAAAATTATTAAAGAACTAAGGCCAATACTTAAGCCTCTCAAACATTACCTTCGATACATTGCTTAAGTCGTAAATAAGGGCTCCAAATACGTTACCACCGTGTTAACCGGACATAAAATGTGACCTTAGAATAAACTTATATATCATAAATTATGTCATCCATTCAATTAAACATTGCTATCTATGTGGATAGTCTGTTTTGTAAGTAACTAAAATCTCAAGATGAGTAAAAAACATCTATGTTGGGCCATGTACAGTATCCAGTTTGATGATTATGTGGGAGACCAATTTTAAGGATTAAAGAGGCAATTGTTTAGCAGACGTTTGGAATGAGTATTAGGCACTTTGGTGGCATTGCCTTATTACAGATCTTTTTATGTAATCGCTAATATCACATAAATTACTTTGCATATTAATGTTAAATGCCCCAATGTGTTTTGCCTTGTCAAGAATAATTAGTATCAAATTAAATGCCTTTACGTAAGCGTTAGAATTTCCAATTTCATGGTTATTTTTATACCAATTCAACCAATGCATTTGCTACTTTTCGTTCTTTTCAGTGACATCCATTTTTTGACCTTTCAAAGTTAAATAAGATGAAAAGTGTCCATTTATTATAATAGCAAATTAAAGGCTAAAACATCATTCGTAACAGCTTGCAGCATCAGACATTTTCCCTCAGTCATTATTTACATTTGCATAAATTTTCATAATTATATTAAAATAAGAATGAGCTAATATGGACAATTTTGTCCTTTCTTGTGAGGTCAACGAAGTATATTTATTATAATTCAGAATCTGAAATGATAGATACAATAGGTATTAAAGCGACGATAAATGGGTATTTTAAATAATAAAAGTACGTTAAAGGCGTGGTGCAGTTGTCTGTTTATTCTGTTCCTCACTTTAAAATTTTTCAATTCTATGCTCTGTTACGCTTGTCGTCCTGTAAAAGACGTGATTGGGTTAATAAATTTCACACGCAAGGTACAAAATAATACTTACGTACCTCTAAACCAATGTAAACCTATTTGATTACAGATTCAAATGTTCTATTGCACGGACTCATCTCTGTTATTTTTACTCCGGAATGAACAGAGATGTTTCGATGTGCTTTTATGATCTCCATTACCATGTATTTACAATGCAAGTTATCATACTGTGTAATGATACTTGATTCACATGTACTGATAATAGCTCCAAACATAGTTCTATATGATGACAGTAGTTTACCAAAAGACTTCTCAAACAATGAACAGGCCATTAACCAGTAACCAAAAAATAACTGTAACATCATCAAGGCTCATAATCATTTACTTGTTTGCTCTGCAATTTCAGTCTTATATGATCTGTAGAAGACCATTATCCTCATGTGTCTTTCGTATTTAGTCAAGTCCACGTTCTTAATTCTTATAAGCCCCTCTTCCAATAAATTATAAACTTCCAGCTACTTACGTGCCTACCTAGGAACGTTTTCGCCGATTATTTACTCGTATACGTCTTTACTGTCATTCTTTATTTTCCTTGTATTAACATTTACAAATGTTAGCAACAGTTATGCTTATAATTCACTCTAATATGGACACTTTTTTGTTCGCCTCCTAAACGGTTTGTCTACTTTTCATAAACACATCACAAGCAACACAGTCATATGCCAGTGATTTTCTGATATTTTCGTTGTGAATAACAAGTACGTTTTAAATTAAGTCAAATCGTCTTATACCTAATACTGTCTTGCATTCTTACATTATAGTTGCACGTGTGTTCTCCTGTTGTTTGTCTTAGTAATATACGATACCATAGCAACTGTGTTCGCGTTTGCAATTCTCGCATTTATACGTATTTTCCTTCAACACTTTCTACTTCCCAGTAGTAGTTTCTGGTCTCGACTTGTTCCTCTATTAATCCATAACATAACTATTATCAAGTCCCTGTTACTTATTATTACCCTTGTTGTTTACTAATTTACAGATATTTGCACTTGTTCAACCCACTCTAGTTAGTCACTTCAATTTTCAAGACTCACTCTTACTTTACGTTTCCTCGTCGTGTTCTTCAATCTACATTTCTATTGCAAGGCTCCATAGACCCACTTTGATTAATCTTATTCTCGATGTTCTTTTTGCCCCCTGTTCAGATAATCCTTTCCTGCTATATCCAGCGTGCATTCTCCTTTCAGCAGGAGGTACGTTTTCCTCCTTTGCTTTGTTTCAGGTACGTAGAAGGAGGTAAATATAATATTACTGTCAGCTTTCACTCGAAGATATTCTACTGATGACTTTCGTTGTACTCTAGCTAAAATAAAGCTGTTGCCGGTCTATGAGCTTTTTCTGTTGGTATAGAGTTACAAAGTAACGTAATGAATAATGTATAAAAAACTCTATGATCGAGTAAGCGTGCCCCTTAATGAATCAAAAGCCCGAGTAATTTATATAAACACTGACCTCTGTTTCCTCACTCGCTAACACTAAACAAAGGCTTTGTTGTCAAATGGGTCCTCAAAGTGGTTTCTTTCCATCTTGAATAAATTTCCAATGACAAAGTAAATATGGGGCGATCACAGCGTAGAGGAAAACTCAATAATATAAAGGGATAGAACATATCTTTCAGAGAAAAGACCGAATACATTACGGCAGTGTATGACACCGCCATCTACTCCCCTTTGCAAAAGCTAATGGAGGTTTGATGACATAGCAGTAATTTAACTTCGCTGAGTGGACTACCTTTCAACATTATAATATAAATGGCGTTTGGTTATTATCATCAGATCAACAGAGTCACTTTTTCAGTTGCCTTCTTCGACTTCATCATAATGCTTCATTAAGGTGAAATTGAAAAGGGGCCTTCTCAACATGAAAATAACAAAATCGTGACCTATATCTATGTCACATTTTCTTATACAAGCTGAGCACTGCTCGCTTTTATCGATATGTGTACTCGTCTAAAGCTTAGATTTGAGAAAGATGTAATGCTTGTATATTTAAATGTAACCTACTCCATTTTTTGCCTTTAAGTTTATGTTTGTAGAAAGTTAGTTAACTTTTATCGGATGAAGAGAGAGTAAGGATAGTCTTTGGCTAAAATCCGAGCGAAACGTAATTGTTCTTGGTTTTTGCACATTTCAAAATATCTCAAGCTGCTTGATGAATTAAAAAAGCTGAATTGAGTGACACCTTTTGTGATAAATAGTAAAATTGTTCAGAAAACAAAGCAGCTAACTGAGCTCACTATATATAATGTCACCGATTTGGCACAAGAACCATTTGATAAAATTTACACAAAAGGCAAATAATTATTTGTTGCTGAAAACACTGATATCATCGAAGGAAAGCACCAAAATGATGCTTGATAGTTCGTTCTGTAGATATACTCATCATTTGGGGTTTGCTGTCGTAAAAATATCTCAATTTTAAACTATGTTAATTACTCAAGTGATTCTTTTTGCGTCAATACGTGGTTTAAACTGCGTTCAATTTAATAAGACTGCCAATAACAAGCGCTGCTGATGACTTTTATTTCTTTTAGCTCGGCGCCCTTGTCTACCACAGATACCAGTCCACCGTCCTTAGCGTACAAAACGGAGCATTCGATTCCAGTGCTGTGATGTTGCTCTTTGTAAAGGTATAGCGGCAATTGATTGTAGTTCTATTGCAATTTATTTGCTGTGATAGTGACTACGTTTGAATTGATTTTCATTTTCAACAGTTGCTGTCCTTTCTTGCTACTTTGTTGTTTATCAGCTGAAATTTTATGACCTTTGGATAGATCTGAGTAAGCTCCCCGTCCAATACATCACTGTAGATGAGTTTTCTTTAATTATTTTGTTTCAGACTTTTATCGCGATCTATCTCCAAAAGGAAATGAATACTTTTTTCTACCGGAGGGAAGTCTGCTTTCCTTGTTTAAAGAAAGACAGACCCAGATGTTTCTTTATTTTCAAATGAATACCATTACTAGTTGTTCCTGTCATTTAAGGTGACCTTTGCATATAATCTACTTTGTGATGACATACAATTTTTTCAACCAGAATATTTCCTGAGTTTTTATCGTTTGACCCACAGACCTTCCTACACGCTCTCTTTAGCTCAGCTGATGCAAATGATACGAATGAAAAAAATTAGCAAATTTCATAAAATGTTCATTTCATGTGACACCAATATGAACAAGGACGAAACATTTATTTGAATGGGTATTAAAATAAGATGAATCATCTTTTTGTGGTACAAAAATTGAAAATTGCCTTGAAAATTTGCGACATTGCTAGAGAACAGCCATTTTACGCTTGAAAAGTGAAAATGACTGCTAAAACATGCGATTCTGCCAAAGGCCAACATTTACTCGAAAATTCAGAATGCGCCAAAATGTATAAGGACGAGAATTTGCAGATAATTTGCAGATTTGGCACAGCTAGATCGTCCTTTCATCTTAGTGTTTTGGAGTCTGTCTACACTAAAACTAGAAAACCAGTACTCTATAGGCAGAAAGAGTTCGTTTTTTCACTTGGACTCTTCCAACAATCCTTTGTTTTCTCTTTTTTTCATTCTTGATTATTATTGGCTTGTTTCGAGCCATGTTTTGTATAAACAAAGGTTGCCATATACATAAACTTTCCTTTCTGACGATTCATACTTTGAAGAGATGAAAAAAGCTTTTAAGTATGTTTTTAGCGCAATATCGCAAATTTTCAAGGCAATTTTCAGATTGTAATGCTTGTTCAATGTCAACTATTTCTGTCAACAGTCTCTCAATCATTTCGCTTGTTTCTGTGGTGTGTAACTTTCACTGTAAGTTTATTCTTTCAAAAGGTATCATAATAATTTCGAATGCCACTCTGCTGCTTGGCGTAGAGGGTATCCGACGTGCTTCACTACCCGATGCTTTTAATTCAGTACGGTTTCCTTATTCCATTGTTAATTTCCAGGCAGTTAATCCTATCATTGAACGGGCCACTTGAATCGGGAATTTTAGAACGTATATAAAGATAGTGTTATGATTCGCGACGTTTGTACAACAGACTCGCGGGCTCAATTGCCAGGGATACCGCTAAGGCAGGTATCACTGCCTGAACGTAGAGAGAAAGGCGGAGTTAGCGAGTTCAGTTTCTGTTCAATAGGTCTTCGTGGAATTAAACAAAATGGCCTTTCAGGTATTAAATCCAGGAGACAATTAACAGACTTCTAATAAAGCTAGGAACGTCCAATCGACAGAAGCTTATATTGTGTTCATTTACTTAATTAAAACCCATTCCATAATTTATCATTCTCCGGCTCTCTCTTGTACTACTAGCTATTGTACGATTGGCGACCAGAGATAAGATTTCAGTGGATTCTGGCAGGATATTGTGGTTCCTGTGTTGTTCTCATCGTCAGCTTAAATTTTATCCTCTTCCCCTCTTGGTTTGGACTTTTGGAGACTCTCAGAAAAAGAATGATGAAAATGCGAGAGCTAAACTTTGATAAACGTGTAGATGTTGCCATGATCGTTGTTGAGCCGGATGCTGATTCTCCCACCTCCCCTCGACAACCACCCCCTCTATCACCATTGATGTGTAACATATCACGAGGAACATCGCGTAAAAATTCAATAGGAGACATCCCATTCCACGCCATATCTGATTCGCTAATGAACAGCAAATCAATATCGTTTTCTTCAATCACGTGGATTCCGTCCATGATTCAGAATCCTCAAGAATATGAGAACTGGAGGGCTGATCTTGCATCATTAACGAGCACACGTCACAGAAAGTCTCATGATGGTAGCATTAACAGTGATAGAGGAGATGAAACAGTCACTAACTGCTTGACACAGAAGGAATTATCTCCTTTGCCATCGCCACAACATTCGGACGTAACTCCTCATCCTCCAGACACAGAACAGCAAGTTGATACTGACGATAAGGCAGGTAGGTTGTTCTATACAATTTCTTTACGCGACATTGAATATGCAGATGGTAGTAGTACGACGTTAATTGCAATACCGTTATAGAAAAAGGCTCAAACTGGGATAGAGACCACAACCTGCATAGCAGCCAAAAGTACCCTTTTGACGGTAGCAAAAGGCAACCAGCTAATAAAAAAGACAAGAGAAATGGTTTGTGGATACTACTGGGATTGCAATATCAAACAATTTCTGTAATAAGTCGAGAGAGTTTACCAAATAATTTAAAATTATTTGTATATAAATTGCGAAAACTTTCCCATTTCATCTTCCCTTACTTCTACACTTGGTGTCTTAGGACCTTAACACATAAGTCCGGTTAACCCAGTTAAAGCCACCTCGCTATCATATGAAGCTTTCCAGCCCAGTTTGTTGGGCTAAAGAATGTCACGTTACATTTGTTTAAATTCTTTCCGTTTGCCGGATGCGTACTCTAATCAATTTCAGTCCGCTTTGTCGGGCTTGAGCAACCACATGCAATAAATCGCTCGGTTAACCACGATCCTCCTACTTGGAAAAAGTGAGATCTTAGTTGTCAGGACAAGCCTAGTTACGCGGGCTGATTTTCGTATGTGACCTACCCCTAACTCATTGCTTATAAAGACTCATCGTGCTAAGAATTACCATTATTTTAGGAGGAGACATAGTTGTTTGATAGCGTTAACGCATCAGAAACCTTAGAAAGCTCAAGACATATATTAATTCAAGGGAAATATTTTTCATTTTTATTAAAGTTGACCTAATTACTTGCGACAATTTGTACGTGCTTTTCCTTTATTTTTCAAGTTCACTATGCAGAAATTTGACATTTTTGATTCGGCAATATGACACTTCTACACTGGCGACGAGTATAGACCCTGGCGAGGCAATTCTGCGTTAAATACCCCTAATCTCCTTGTAAGTAATTGCCTTTCACCAAAAACCTATGGCAAGTAAAGGGCAATTGTACATTGTCCCACAGTAAACACAATGCAAAACGTTTGTCTTTATGAGTGTAATAATACTGTAATGTACTTCTTTATTTAAAGGTTTGGAGCGAAGATACTCGTCGTTTTACCAATCAGCCATCTCACCCATCTACATCTGGCATGTTGTGTTTAGTTGTGTTACAATGCTACGCTTGTTTTTCTATGTCTCATCTTTGGACAGTTTATTGACATTATTATCTAATAACAACGATAAAGAAGGTAATTATAAATATTTTACTCGTCATTTTTATAGATTGGAGTTTTAATGATATTCATCTAGCTAAATTAGTAAAAGACATCCAATGTTTCTGTCAGTACGAATGAATTGCTTCATCCTTGTTTCATGAAGAGAACATCACATATGCTTTCTGAAAGTATTACATTTATAGAAATTATTATGTATATTGAACCAAGGCACTTATGAAACGGAAGTTAATGTAAGTAGAGAAGTAGGCTGACTCTAACCTGGCACGTCCTTGCAAAGCAAACTCCAACGGGTTATTGAATTAATTGTATCTATGGTACAACTTTTTCATTCATAATTGTTATTTGCTTAATTAAATCCTCTATTAGTACAAAACAACGAAACACTGTCATGATGTAATTACTCCAAAGGATAGTTAATTGTTTTTAGAAAAACGTAACCTTACATGTAAAAGAAAGGTATTAGACAATGGAACGGCTCACTCTGTAGTATTTGATATCAGATAGAGGAAAGGAGGATTATTGGAAGAAATATGAAGGAATAGAAGTAAAATGACCAATGTAGTAAGAAAAGATGACTGTAGTTTCTTTTCTCTCGTCTTGCTTCCTTCCACAGTCAGTTATTACCTGAATGCCTTTGGCTTAATGCAGTTTCTTGGTATCGCAGTAGCACCATTAATAGGGCCATATTTGGATGACGATTCCAAGATGCAATACCAAAGTGAAATGGAGAGAGAACAGACCTATTGTCGCAAACTGAAAAGATGTTCTATTGCCCTTTTTGTGACCAACACGGTTGGCGTTATCATGGAAGCCATCACGTTAATTCCAAATTTGAAAGTACAGGTACGACATATTCATTCTTCTCTTTTCGTACGTATTCATTGACTAGTGTACTTTGGTGAGAAAAGAGACGATTGTTCTGTCTATTCTCCGGGATTCTTAGCGAAAACCTATTCGTTGTCTAGAATAGCTGATGCCTAGGCCAAGAAAAGGGAGTGTAGTAGGATTTGAGCTCTTCTTGAGGTCTCTTATCAACGGTCCTTGTTGCAACGTGTCGTCTTGTCGACAGGATCATGGTGGCTCGTTTTACCTATTGCTACGGAAATATTGATTTTGAAACCAGAGAAACATAAAATACTTTTTGATTATAAGTACGACATCATTTCATTTAGGAATTTGGTCATCAGAGGATGTTTAAGGGACGACTAACAGCAGCACTGTGTTAAGTCTCAATTATTAAAGATTCTCCCTTTTCTTATTTATTTCTGTTCTCCTCTGTTTGCTTTCTTGTGTCAGTTACTAAATTTGAGTCAATCTCTACTTGTTTGACCGAAAACTCGAAAAATTGATTCAAATGAGGCCAAAGATGATGTGACTTACTTGTCTTTCAGTCCTTGCCCCCAGTTCTCCTCTCCACTTTCTCTTTCTGTCTATCAGTGACATGGGTGTACCTCCCAACGCGTGCTTCCCGTACCATGTCACCTATGCTAACCACGTTAGCGTACTTTGTTATGTTTTTGCTTCTCAAATTATGCCGTTGTAATGATATTAAAAGCAAATTATGTCAACTCTAAGCAATAAGAAACGCACATGAAGGAAAATCAAGTGTATCAAATTGCCACATTTTCGAAAGAAATTTTCTGAAATTCATCTAAAAGCACAACTTCGACTCTTAGAGCTCCTACATTGGGTGTCGCAGTTCAATAGCTGACAACTGTATATTTTCAAAGACTTAGTGTTTGTTTGGAGCAAAGCAAAAGCCTGATTGAAAATTGTGGCATTCTTTTCATTGCAATAGCGCAAGTTACTTTGGTTTCACCGAGACAAGTGAATTACTTTCGCAACAATTTGTTTTTATGGCTTAGCGAACCCAATAAATTTCTACTTTCTTTTTGCAACTGATTTTGTTTTCCGTAGTTGTTTTTGGTGATCTGGCCTCTCTCTGAGATTCAACCGTACCAAAGAGAGGCTACTTCTTGGAAAACCTAAAATTTGCTTGGAACCCCAAAGCATTGTGTTCTTTTTGTTTTGCATCGGTACCACGTCTTCGTAGAATCATAAAAGTGAAGTAAATCTCTGCTTCACTCCAAAATAACGCAGCCATAATATTAGTTTGTGTGATAGGTAGTTTGCATATTATGTGCCTCATAGTATGTTTAATGTTGCAATGTTTGCTTTTCTTGACTCCAATTTCAAACGAAATCTTGAAATCTTTTTTCTTTTCTAGTACATATCAATGGCATCACAGATTATACTTCGTGCTTTTCTTTATGCTGTTCACTTTTCATACATTGCTGTTGTGTAAGTATTTGGCTATTTCTAGCAACTAAATATGTTAGTTATAATTACATAAAAACTAGTATACTTCTCTCTTTCTGAAGAAAAAGCCCAAACACAGTTCCAAATTTAACAATATAAACCTTGATGAACTTTAAAGTTTTCATTTCCACCAATACACTCAGGAAAGTAAAGTATGGAGAATACTAAACGGTAATTTATTCAATCAGGGAGGATGAGAAATCATAATTATGCTTAATGACCCTTCAAGACAAATAGCACTTTAGTGAAGATCAGTTATACATAAGTCATTCTTCTATATAAAACGAACCGTCAAGGACGTGTCTTGCCTTGATAATAACATGCAATTATCTTTGTTATAGGTAGCTATAATACTATATTTTATGCACATATTGTTTTAACCTCTTCTTTAACTTGTTAAATGATATACCACAAACAGTGTTAATCAATATTTTAATGCTATTATATTAATCAAATGATGTCACCTTATTTCCAGATTCCCTCCGAAGCATTATGGGAAGTTATCAAGCCTGGCACTGGTCATTGGTGTTATTTTTAGCACAAGCCAGTTACTGCTGTTTATGATTGTCGAAGGGCCATTGGAAGGTGATCCATTTTGGGTGAGTTCTGTATATTCTCTACCGAACTGACTTAGATAACTTCTTTGCAGACTACTAATTCCTTGATGATACATTTGGTGTATTAAAGTGCCCTGATTAGTAGGCCTCAAAATAAAAGTGCATCGTATGAAAACTGTCAACTTGAAATATAAGTTCTAGTACAGGTAGACCAGTTGATGACAGCAAGGTAATGCATATCCAACTAAGATAGGCTGTCCGAGAGAACTGTATATGCTGTAAGAGATTTGTGTGCTTCTTGGCTTACCTCAGTACTCGATGCTATAGGAATATTGATTTGATATTATTTCTTCATGAGCAAACCAGTTCATTTTCAGTAGATAATTACTTCCTATGTCCTTCTCTATCATAGCATGTTATTAACAATTAACAGGACTTTTCCTTCAGTTTAACAATTCCACATACGATGTTCTCCCAGGCAATTTTAAAACCATTAGGCAAAAAGTATGAATTGCTGCTTTTCTGAAGGGAACAAGCTGGCGTAAATATTATTCATAAATGGGCAATTGACAAGGAAAACGTCATCATCAGTAGTGTCTTTAAATAGCAAGTTTCAAACCCTGCTAATATGGACAATTTGTAGTAACATGCTCGATTTTGAGCGGGGGCGATTCTCATGACAGCGTTAAGGAATCCCATAGACGTAAAGTATTTTGTTACAATGGTCCCCATTACCTTCACTCACTACCACCACCGACTTGTGGCAATAGGGATTCGAACTGGATGGCGTGTGAAGGTTTTGCTTACTTGTTTACATACTTGATTCATTTATTAGGTAAACCTTGGCCTTTTGATCGCATCAGTACTGATGTATGGACAATCAGTTCATTTGGCATTTGTGTGGAGATCACGAGTCACATTGCTCAGGGAGACAGCCAGTATGGATGATATCGAGGACAAGGAAATACCTGTTCAAGCCAATGGGGAGACAATTCCAATGAACAAAACAGAAAACAATCACACGTGCTAAAATTGGAAGAAACTGGAGCAGTTCAAACCAGCACTATGACAGTGGTGGGTTACAATGCGTCGCTGTGAATGTAGACCTAGCTCTTTCTTATTGTCACCATGATAGTGAATAGAGGTTTTGTTTAATTGCTTCTAAAATAACTTAAAATATAATGATTGGCTGGTGGGTAATGCTGGTGTGTACAAACGAACCGGAAATAGAGGACGTGACAGGTCTGTGTCATGACTGAGCCCTTTTAGATCCACAATTTGCTGATGGAAGGTGGTCTATCAAAAAGAGTAGTTACAACCTTATAATTCGTGCAAATGACTTTAACAGTTTCCTTTTACCTTGAAAACTAGACCTATTGAAATCGATCTGCTCAGGAAAAAATGCTTATTCTCTTGACTATCATTTTATGTAAATTGCGATCAATTTACTGCAACTTACACATTTTAATAAATTTCAACATAAGCAGTAAAAATAGTTAATGTGGACCAGTCTTTGCTGCTACAGCCTCTCTCCTTCAATCGTGTTTCGAAAATAGTTACGCCCTAAGTAATGTATTTCTTTAAGTAGTTTCCAAGCTCTCTAGTTACTTTGGATTTGAGTTTTTTAGAACATCAATTTTATGTATGTGTTAGTAGAAGGATGAATATCCTACGACTCATTCAAGGGGTTTGACTTTACCCTCTTCACTTGAATAAGAATACACTTTATGGTTCCTTACAGATGGTTGGCGACTATCCCTTCAGTTTGTATTAAATGCCTAGGGACATATTTCACTAACAATCCTTACATCTTAATGAATCAAATCTACGGTCGCCTGCGGACACATATATGAATAAGGACCTCTAAATATGAGACAAAGTTATAAGTATAACAACCTAAACTGCGAACAAGAGTCTCCTCACTGCAAAAGTCCTTTTGAGTTAAAGAGCATTCTCAACATATTATGAAGTAGAATTGAGGATCCTTGGATCAGACGTACTTAAAAATTTGATAAACTTTGCAATTCATGCATGCTGATGATACGGCAACGTACTCTAGGAGCAATTATCGGTTCACCAGCAATAGAACATATTTTCAACAACCTTTAAAGACAAGTTAAAGTGTAGTATTTTAGTGCACAGATTATAAAAGTAGAATAAATGCAAAGTTGTTGTAACATTCTTAGAATTTTTTTCCCTTGTGACCCTCTAAAATACCACCGTTCGCAGAAAAACGACTATAACATAATATCGATTGTATATTGTGTTACTAACCAGTATGATTTTTTGCTTAGAAATGGTAATCCTTGATCCAAAAGTGGAATTTTATCATAGCTTTACAAAATGCTGTATAGTTTTGGTACACCTTTGTCAGACAAAAGCAAACGAGAATGATAATCGAAACGTTTTAGCCTTGTTTTAAATTGACATTTGTATATAAACTTATAGCAGGGCTCGATTTGTCAAAAGATACTGAAATCACCCGAAATATTGTTTACATGAAAAAGCAATGCTTTAAACGAACATCGACAATTTAAACCTTTTGCGACCGGTTTAGAACAGCACACGCCCTGCGTCTCATTTTGGGATGCGATACTGTCCATTTCGAGCCCTGCAGAGCTACTAATTTTGTTTCATCTGCAACTATGATATTTATGGAACACTACCAAATCCATTCTTGTATTGGCTGAGACAAAGAGTTAATTAGTCTGTTTTGTCACAAGCATAAGAGGTAGGATTATTGTAAAAAAGGTTCGTATAGCAATAGAAACTCCAATCGAAACCAAGAAAATTTCAACCCTGTGCCTTGCTCTCCTTCTTATCTATTCACACCCTTAATGGGCGTTTAGAAAAGAACACATCAACTCCGCCTCATACCAACTAGATCCCATTCAATTTGGTCAAGTCAGTCCCTCTTACGTAACAACCTCTGCCCATGGTGATTTTAGGTATTGGTCAAGTCAGTCCCTCTAAGATCACCACATCTGCTTCTGGTGTTTTCAGGTGCTGGTCAAGTCAGTCCCTCTAAGACCACCACATCTGCTTCTGGTGTTTTCAGGTGTTGGTCAAGTCAGTCCCTCTAAGATCACCACATCTGCTTCTGGTGATTTTAGGTATTGGTCGTCAGTCCCTCTAAGATCACCACATCTGCTTCTGGTGTTTTCAGGTGTTGGTCAAGTCAGTCCCTCTACGATAACCACATCTGCTTCTGTTGATTTTAGGTATTGGTCAAGTCAGTCCCTCTAAGATCACCACATCTGCTTCTGGTGTTTTCAGGTGCTGGTCAAGTCAGTCCCTCTACGATCACCACATCTGCTTCTGGTGATTTTAGGTATTGGTCACGTCAGTCCCTCTAAGATCACGTCATCTGCTTCTAGTGTTTTCAGGTTTCGGTCAAGTCAACCCTTTAACAGAGGATTAAGACTATACTGTTACCTTATTCAATTCAGTAATGAAAGTCTTCTGACGTCAAAAATCAGAAAAAGCTTCAAACTTGCATTCAGGAAGATGCCTGGTCAAAACACTTTCCTTTGGTAATTGATGTTTTAATGGTAAGAATAATACGTTGCAGCATACGTGAACTGGACAGACGGCAGCGTCTGCGTATAATCTATTCTCTTCTTGTATTTAGAAAAAGTTAACCTACGTTAAGCGGTTTTTACACTTCATGCTTTTCTCGACTATATAAAGATGTTTGATAGAGGAAACCATGATCTTGGGCAGAGTAGTGTCCTTATAAGTTGTGTACATTTCATGAAGTCACACTCTTTTCCTGCCATGATACGTTATTTGTTGTTTATTATAAAACCAACTGATTGTTAAACTGATTTAATCACTTGTATCACAGTTATGATATGTAAATGTACTTTATGGAGGGGTATGGATACACGCGTACACGCTAGACAAACATAACAGGCCATATTACATGCATTTGTTCAGATCTGGGGATCAGAGGTCAGTTGACGAAATGTTACCCAGATATACTCAAGACGGTAGTCAAAAGCCAAAACGCTAAATAGTGTTTCATAAATGATCAGAGATAATATTTAAGTCCCGAAGGCCCGAATTTCAAGAAGACATTCTTGTTTACGCAAACCACTGTTTTACAAGGGATTCCATAAGAGAACCGGCTGTTCACAATTGTATCGTTTGAGACCCATTGATGCAAGTCATTGAAAGTGTAGCATCCCAGAATTCTGGATTGGGACCCCGAGTACCGAATTGTAAAGACAACTATGTACCTTAAGCTCATTGAAATTAACAGCATTTAATATAATAAAAATATATATATTAACTTTGACTTCTTCCTTGTATTAGATGTATAAAATTAAATGTTATGGCATATTAAAGATTAGGATGACCGGGGCCGAGATCATACGTCACATTTAACATGCGTCGAATACAATTAGAGCATAAAATGCATGTAAAATACAACAATTTGAATAATCTGCATGTGATTTGAATTATAATCGAATAAAATTATTTCATTCGACATACCCAGTCGCATTATGCCACTTTGATGAGACTTCAAATCGACCCTCATTTTTACATGCGTCGAATATAATGCATAAATCAATTATATCAGTGGAAAAGTTTATTTAACTTAGTATAAAACTTGTATTTTATTCGACACATTAAATGTGACGCTTGGCGTGACGCCTCAGTCAAGTCGCATTAAAGTCGAATATAATAATTTCATTCCACACATGTAAAATGCGACGTATGATATAGGCCTTAAGTAGTCGTAAGCAACTTTTGACAGATTCCTTCACCTAAAATTGTTTGAACGTTTTGCTTACTCAGATGTAACCGTACTGCTCCTGCGCAAGTATAGCTTGAATTCGTACGTTATACAACGGCCTCGATCTCGTCGACCATGCAAAATTATTTTCCGTTCATTTTAATACGCCGTTTTAAACTGTACGCGACTATTGGGTTTATTGATTTGCGCGCAAAAAACACGAAGATATGCGAACTGTGCATCGTAGACATTCTTCAACATTATTACATGGAAGGAACATGCCCTCCAAGCGATGAAAAATGCAACCAAGACAAGGTATGCGACAGGATCGAGACCATATCAAGTTAAGAATGTCTATTATGACGGAAAATGTCGTTGCATCTACTGAGATATAGATTGCAAAAGAACTACCAAGTCCTTTAATAAAAACTCGTTATACGTAGTCAATATTTTAGCCCTATCTGATCTCCTGTTGCCAACTAATATATTGTTGCAAAGTCCTACATTATTTGACAATATTTGTCTATCTATCTATCTATCTATCTATCTATCTATCTATCTATCTATCTATCTAAACTACATCTGTCTCCCTTCACTACTATCTTATGTAATCTCATGTTATGTTCTGGGATGTATGTATCTTTTGTGTACTTGCGCTTTATATCAATTCATAAAAAAAGTTTTGTCGAATATCTCAAAAAGCCACATCACAATATTATTGATCGGCCGTATAACAGGCCTTTTCCTGTCCCGCCCATTTCAGAATTTTGGTTTCTCTTTCCCCCAGCTTTTCTGTTACCATGCTCCCTAGAAGCTATTTTCTTCATACCCTGTCTTTGACCTTATTTGGAGAATCTTACAACTTATTTTAACAGTTTCAAAGCTTTCTCTAGTCTCGGAGACCCAAATATCAGAGTAACTGTTCTGTGATCACCACCACGATACATATAACATAAAAGGATGAAGCATGTTGTAATTGCAAAGGATTAATCGTTATCCTTACCCACGGTCACGTGATGCACATGTCATTGTCTTCGGATTGGTTCTTTTGCAATCACATCCATCTACGTGTACAAACAGGGGTCATGTCTTTCGAGTTGTTCCTGCGCATAACGGGATATTGTATGACTCTATTAGCTATAGATATATATATTAATTGTGAATCACTTGTCGCCCTAAATATTTACATAGGGCAGTAATAAATAAACCATTTTATAAGGTTAGGAAATGTGAAAAATTCTTAGTATGTGTCACAAGATTGTATGAATAAACGGAGATGGGCTTTAATCCGGAATCTTTTTTCTGTAACAATCTTTCTTGTGAACGCCTACTCTCTAGGTGGCTAACGTGTACAGCAAGCCAGGAAAAATGCAAACGGTAGCGTAGTTGAAGATGCAGTAAGTGGTATTGATCGGTAAAGCACACAGATAGGTATTCCTTGATATTCAAATGGTGGGTATTGATGGATAAAGCAAGCAACTAGGTATTCATTGATATTCAAATGGTGCGTATTGCTGGGTAAAGCAAGCAGGTAGGTATTAACTGATATTCAAATGGTGGATATTGATGGCTAAGGCAAGCAGTTATTCATTGATATTCAAATGGTGGGTATTACTAGGTAAAGAAGGCAGGTAGGTATTCGTTGATATTTATATGATGGATTTTGATGAGTTAAGAAAGGTGCTAAGTTTTTTATTGATATTTAAATGGGTATTGATGGGTAAAGCAAGTACGTAGGTATTTATTGATATTCAAATGGTGGGTAATGCTTGGTAAAGAAGGCAGGAAAGTATTTGTTGATATTCATATGATGGGTTTCAATGAGTAAAGAAAGCAGGTAACTTTTATTGATATTTAAACAGTGGGTTTTTATGGGTAAAGCATGCAGGTACGTATTCATAAATATTTAAATGGCAAGTGTTGATGGGTAAAGCAAGCATGTGCATATTTATGTGTACTTAATGGTTGGTATTGACGAGTAAAATGAGCAACTGTGTATTCATTTGTAAGGACAAAAGTAGGCATTGTGTATTCAATTCCTTTACTATAATCCTACATGCAGGACAGGAGAAAGAAATGAAAGATGCCATTGATTCATAAATCGAGATTTGGTGTTTTGTCTCTGTCTTATGAGATACTTGATGTGGGTGTATTCAAACTTATAGCATATGCATCACCATTTTAAAGGATCTTGTGCTGGCATTTCAAATATTACCTTGGACAACTCTAGTGCATCTAGAATGTGCTTCAAGCTGCCTTTGAATCCAAGCTACAGTCAGACCACATTGCATTTTCATAATCATGAAGATGACCATATGCAAGTGCCTTTGAGAAATTCATTACCACTCAGCTTTGTACTACATTAAGAATTATCCTATAACACCAATTATAAATGCTGGGGGAAAATAATGAATCAATTTTTAGATTCTAGAAAGGTTTTAGTTTTTTCTAGACAAATTTCTCATATCAAAGGAGACGTTAATAACAATTTTTATCTTGCCATCTCCAACAGGGAATGCTCTCTCTTCCTTTTCTTTCATCACCAATTTAATAAAAGGGTTTGGACTGACAGTATGAAAACTGGTTTAAATGTGGTGTTATACCAAATCACAGACATTCATTCCACCTGCATTCCCAACTGTTGATTGCATATTGTTTTAGATCCAGTTACTTTCATATATTAGAATCAGAGTGTCTTTTGTGGTTTTTAGGCTGTGAAGGCCTTTCACATGGTCTAGGTTCTAACAATACCTGCATGCCTTGGACCATACTTGATATTATACTACACAGTAATAATTGCCTCTTGATTGTGATTGTAAAAAATGTTATATAAAATATGCTTTTTCCCTATCACCCTTTCTACATTATTAGTTCATTCTTATAGAACTGTAATGATGTGATTTAATCCTATTTAATTGTTTCAGAAATCACTTTGTGTGGATATAACAACGTAAACTGGAAGCAAACAGTGAGCGCAAACCCCTGTCAAGCCAACGGGTCTCATAGGATTTCCAGTTTTCTCAATATTCAAATAAACTGTACCAAGAGGCATTATGGCAACTGGGTTTTCTCATAAGCATTATATAGATAATCCTCTAAAAGCATCTCTTAAATATACAAGTAGTATTGCTACCACATAAATCAAGAGCCAACTGAGTCTAAATTTGAATATATTAATCACAATGGCAACTGTTTACAAGTAGCAAAAAAAACAGCAATTATAAATCCGTGCCAGTTGCTAAAAGACTAATACCAAAATGCAATAAAATTCATAAAATGTTTCCAAGCAGCCCAAGTCACACTTGATGTGGCCATTGGATATTCAGCCCCTATTATGTGGGTGTTAACAAATAAAATTTGGTTGTTGCAACTTGCATAACTTTTATTCTATATTCTAAACAATATATATTACATATGAGACACACTCTGTCTTGAGTGCCTTTACCTGATAACTTGTCTGAGCTTAAACAACAAATTTTAAAGTTTACTGCAACATAAAAGTTTAATCAAACGGCCCATGTCGTGAAATTCTTCTTCAGTCCACACAAAGTAAGAACTTAAACACTGATTACAAACTGTGTAACAGCTAAGTCGGAGAATGAATTGCAAATTGTTCTGCAACACTTACAGATGTCACATCTGAAGAAATACTAATGTGGATTCAGCATAATAAAAACATACTTCATATGCCCTATCTCTTCCACTAGCATTGGTTTAATACATTTTTAACATAAACTGAAATCAATATAGTGAGATGAAGAGCACAGGTAGGCAGTGAGTAAGGAGAAAAGAAATGTGAAGGAGAACAGCAGCTAGACATAAGGAGAAAGTAGAAACAGAGAGACAGAAGGAGGAAGGAAAGAAGTAGGAAAAAACTGGGAGAGAAGGAGGAAAGAAAAAAGAGCCAGATAACGGGGGGAAGGGAGCATGGAATGAGGAGGGAAGAAATGAGGAGGGAGGGGAGAACCGAAAAAGGGATAATGAAAGGGGAGGAAGGAACTAGGAGGGAAGAGGAGGAAATGAAAATAGCAAAGAACAAGTTGAAGCAAAGGAAGCCGGAAAGGAACAAGGAAAAGGACAAGGAATGAAAAGGAGGCACATAAGAGGGAGAAAGACAGCATTGTAGAGCAACAAAGTGCAACAAAACAGGAAAATTATCGCCAAAACTATAGTTAACACTTAAAGGAGTGAGCACGATTCCGACTGGATTCTCTGAAGAGAAGATAATTGTCAGCCCTGTGACTACTGTATGGTTCTTAAATATTGTCCCATCTAAATTCAAACCAACATGATCTACAACTACAAACAGCAAATGACAGAATTAGTCCCTATAAATACATCTTTTACTTGGTTCACAGACATGATGATGCCACTCCCTTAGCAAAACACCCAAAAGCCTCCAACAGAATATTATTAGCATTTACCATGGGCAGCAGAAACATCAGTTTTGGCATTACTATCATCATGCACAAAGAATATAACTTTTGTCACATTCATTGGCTGTCATCCTCAGCTCCTTGATTGGTCCTCATTTCATATCAATGATATTGGATCATCCATCTTCAAGACCTTGAATGATCTCCATTAATCTTCTATTGCCACTTAAAAAACTGGCATACTTATCAATGATTCGAAAGGTAAGACCTTGGCTTGTATCCTCTATAGTGGCATCATGATTTAGCACTGAGATATCCAGATTTAAATGTGTCCACTGATTATAGTACAGCATGAAATAACAGTTCAGCAAATTTACACCATAATAAAAGATCTCAATGGTTCCAATCAATGCTACTTGATACAAAAGATCGAGAGAATTCAGATGATTGACAATGCACAGACTGAAACACAGAAATACAGTTTCAAGAAAATGAAACCAATCTAGTACCAAAATAGCCTTGATCAATGCCATCATTTGCCATCCAGTTATGCGTGGTTTCAGTCTCTAAAATATTCAAACAAGAGAACGAAATCAAGACAAGCATCAAACAGCTACTAATAAGATTTAAAAGTGAGAATTAACAGTGATCTTGCGTATGTAAAGGAAAATACTCTAACAGTAAAACCTCTCCTATGTTTTCTCCTTCCCTTTCTGTTTGACAATTTTTTTTTATCACTATGCCTTAAGTTCAGCTTCCAGTTTCACTAGGCCATGAGTTCAAAATGCAAGCACTGATTTATGGGCAAGAGGAGCAAAGTAATTTTATTGTCTTTTGTGAGCAATGACATAGCATCTCCTCGCAAAATATATTTATCAAGCTTAGACTCACAGATCAGAAAAAAAACCCACTCAACTCTGGGGCACTATACAAGCAACAATCATGACTATAAAAAATGTGGCATACATATACATACGTAGACTACCACTAGGCCTCAAACCAATAATAATCTGATAAATAGTAATAATGCAACTATATCATATATTTTCTAGACTTTATCATCAACGGGGCACCTCATGTTAACACATGTTAAAGATAACTGCATAACTTGTAAAAACAAAATTTTTCTATTTCATTTGTTTCGAGTAAGAGCTGACTAGCCAGCAAAATACAAAACGTGTAAAAAATTTCTTTAAAAAATCAGCATGGATATAATTAAGAACAATGGTTAGTTTTAAAGCATATTTCCTTTAAAAAATACAATGAAACAAGAACATAAAATCAGCACTAAATATTCTTAATGTAAATGCAACAATTCAATGCAACAATCATCTGATATCTATGTGATAAAGGCAGTCAAAGTTTACCTCATGTGATGGGCGAATTGTCTTGATAAGTCGGTATTTGTAATTGCACAATTCACATCTGCGTGACCTGTGACGTAACCATGTCAACAAACAACTTTGGTGGACATGTTTCACGGATCCTGCACACTGGCAAGGAGCACATAATGACTCATCTTCTCCACCCGAATAGCAGATGCGGCAGATTTGCTGTCCCTCACGATTATCAACCTCATCTGTCTGCTGTGACTCGGCAACATCATCTTCCATGATGACCACTGTATAAAAAACATATAAATACAACAATATCCATTAATTGATCATGAATTGAATTGCCAGTGATGGTATTAATACAGTAATTCACAATTTCACACGGAAAAGTTGTGAGATTTCTCAATTAATGTGCTAAATTTTGCTACTCTCCCATGTCTAAAAATGAATGTCACACATCATGCCATGCTTTTTAATTTTTGTGTTTTTTACTTCATTGATGCTATTTCCTTCCTCTTAATGATAAGAAAAATGTTCTTACTTGCTGCATCTGTGATTCCCAATGAGCAAATTTATCAAACATTGAATTTCTTTCTAGAGTAATAAAATACTTTATATTTTCATCCTAAACAAGAGCAAGTGATGCAAGAACAGTACCACAATTGATACAAATCATAATGGGGAAGCTTCAGCAAAAAGTGAGAAAATTTCACATCACTGTTATTGAGTACACCAAACTTAACCAGAAAATATAGTAGGTACTATTGAAACACACAGGTGACCTATGTCATTTATTACGGACCAAAACAACTGACTATGGCCACATTCTCAATGCACCGTAATCCTACAAATCACCAGCTTCAGTCAAAATGTTCTTCTGAGCCGTTTGGTTATTTAGCTGAAAAGCAACCTTGGGTACTTTACACTCGTAGGATCCTTGATTGCCTTATGAGTTCTTTTAAAATTTGCTTAAATTAAGCCACTACGTTCCGACAACTTATCATTCCTGGTAGCATTATAAACTGTATGGTGATAACATACTCTTGTTTAAAAACGTGGAAATATTTTTAAAGCCAACTGAGAAGCAGTTGGGAATTTGCCAATGCATACATTAGTACTGGGTAACAGAACACACATCAGTAGACAGGAGCTTTATCATGACACGAGTCGTATGTATACGACTCATGTCGTGATAAAGCTCCTGTCTACATGGCTTCCACTGAGTCCATAAAGTCAAGAATTTTCACAAGACATTAGGTGACTTCCACGGAATCCATAAAGTCAAGAATTTTCACATGACATCAGGTGACTTGCACTGAGTCCATTTAGTCAAGAATTTTCACAAGACATCAGGTGACTGCAAAGTCAGCCTATCATTAGTTATTTTTATCCTTGTTCGGGCTTCTGCGGCACGTGTTGGTCAAGGGTTACGAGTGTCTGGCGAGATATTTGATCTTAACAGCCAGCAATAAAGCTGAGAAAAGGAATATGTGGCTGCTCTCAGCCATCAAAATGCGACTGAGCAAAAAGTGTTGAAGTAATTGACATATTTTGAAAGCTACTCCACCGCCGCCCTAAATAACGACATATTGCAGTCAACTTTACCTCTCCAACAGTAAGAAGTGATCAGTTCGTGAAATTAATGTTCCTCGACAAGCCGAGTAAGGCCACTAGGGCATAGTCAGCACGACTGGAGTTTATGCCCGGACTTACTCAAAAGTTTATATCACGTATTTCCCTGTGACTAAGCGTGTTATGTTGATATGTGATCTCACGATTGTCAAACAAAGGGCCGTGATCATTTTCAAGTAAAACATTAAAACGGTAAAAATTTTGTATGTGTAATCATTGTGGATTTTAAAAGACAGCAATAATGAACAACAGGTCTGGGGTGCGAGTTTTCACCAAACACGTCTCCCTAGTTACTGTAGCTCAAAACAACTAACTTAACATTTTTATAGACAAACCCTGTTTAATTCCTGAAACTGTATGCAATTCTGCTCTTGAGATATGAAATTAATTAAACGTGTTCATTTTGATACAAATAGCATGAAATTATACACAACACAAGATATCGGCAAGTTTAACTTCCTTTAAGAAATTAGCCCTTGACTTAACGCTGGACCGACAGACAACTCACATGGATTCACTCATTACTTTGACATAAAACAGGTAAATGAGCAGATATTTGAACCTACCTTCCTCCCTTTACGATAACTCTCACTTTTTTGTTTGCAAGATGTTTTAACTGCGGGATGCCAATGTCCTACTTGAACAAAAACAAATCAGGCGATTCATAATGGCGGCTTATCACGTGGTGTGCCAATTTATGCTTCCTTTGGTCACACTTGAGAGAAAGACATGTGAACTGGCGTGAAAAACTGTAATATGGATACAGTTTAAAATGATAATAATGGCTGGCCACACGATATTGAAGACACCTGTCCATTCGTGTGGCTAGCAACGGTGACTGTTAGACGCCAGCACTGGAAGATATACAATCACTCAACTTTGTGGAGCTAACCTGCACATTAGTGTGTGCAGAACTAATGGCTGTTTTTGAGTATAATTGACTAAACAAGTGTAAAAAATTTGTAAACAGGACTGGCCACCCATGATCTCAATCACCATTTTTTGTGGCATTTGGTAACGCGACCATGCGACGGTTTTACAGTTTCGTTGGATTCGATTTCCCTCACATGGCTTTGGTTGACCCGTGGCATATGGTTGTCAGGCATGTGCCAAAGGCGCAGTGAGGCGGATTTGACTTTAAAACTTCCTGATCAGAGCACAAGCACACTAGCCACTCGGTATACCGTTAGTCATGTTTCAGGGCTAGCTGGAGGGTCTTGGGGCTAAAGGAGACTAAAGGGATGACTCGCTGGAAAGGGAGGGTGAATATGTATGCAAATACATATAGTAACATATTTATAAATTTTATTTATAAAACAGGCCATTCTTTGACATTTCGATATTATCTTCATCAGAATTTAGTCTCGTTGACACAGAGTATACAAAAATAGAATTATATGTCCATATAAACATGTTTATAT
>JANTCA010022345.1:0-23500 GCA_024741275.1 Chironex yamaguchii
ATCTTTTCACTTACTTTGGTTTTAAAACTCTCAGCTTTCGCCTCCGAGTTTTGCAAGACCCATTGTATCTTTCCTTTATTTTCTTAGCTTCAATGCTATCATCATTTTTCTTATTCTCTGTGATCTTTTCACGTACGTTGCTTTTAAAACTCTCAGCTTTCGCTTCCGAGTTTTGCAAGACCCATTTTAACTTTCCTTTGCTTTCTTAGCTTCAATGTTATCATCATTTGGTTATTCTCTGTGATCTTTTCACGTACTTTGCTTTTAAAACTCTCAGCTTTCGCTTCCGAGTTTTGCAAGACCCATTTTAACTTTCCTTTGCTTTCTTAGCTTCAATGTTATCATCATTTGGTTATTCTCTGTGATCTTTTCACTTACTTTGCTTTTAAAACTCTCAGCTTTCGCTTCCGAGTTTTGCAAGACCCATTTTAACTTCCCTTTGCTTTCTTCGCTTCTTTAAGGTAATTGTCTGATTCATGACCATCAAGCTGTAATCAAAATCAGGGTCTGCACGTGGATAACTACAAGCATTTTCTTACAGAGTTCGATATTTGTCGAACTAGGATGTAATAATCTAAGTAATACCTTCGAGTGTCTGCCGGCTGTTTGTATGTGTATCTGTGCCTTTCTCCGTGCTCAAAGCCGATGTTAGTAGCAACTAACGTCCTCTGTCGAGAGAACTCTACAAGCCCCACTCCTCTTTCATTTCCGGTTCACACAAGGTTGCACTCTTTGGTGGGATCAGTCCAACCAAAGGGCCTGAGGGCCAACTGCTAAACTGTCCGCCATAGAAATAACAAGGGAAAATAACCAGTGTGGTATCCGGTTGTCCTCCCTGATGGCACCATCTCTAGAAGGACTGCCTACCAAGGACCCTGGCTGGTGTTATCATCCTGGGTCAGGGTGAAGCACGGAGCATTGATGAATAAGAAGTGATTCCAAGCTCGTTAAAACTTCAGTGTTCCCGAGATGAAACCCTACCACTGGATGCAGTTTAATGTCATACCCAGGTTATATAACATATTAAGTCAAACTAATACCACATGAAAACAAGATTGAATGTTCAGCACTGGTGTATTTTCAAACAGTTGTTCCATGTTTGTCAGGTTTTCATAACCAGAAACTGTTCTTTCTTACAGCCGATTTAATTTAAAGTTATCCAGTAAATCATCAATTGAAATATTGAAATCACCAATTGAATTATCTTTATTAGTTCGGTTGAGCGAGTGAATTAAGGTATTCCTGAGACATTCGTGGCCAGAGACCAGAGACTGATTTGTCTGCAGTGTAAGTGGACACTGGCAATGTCAACGCCAGTTTAGGCGATCTCAAAGCAAGTTTAGGCGATGTCAACACAAGTTTTGGCGATGTCAACATAGGTCATGGCGATTTATGGAATTCTGGGATAATGGTGCAGAGAACCTTTTCCTAAGCTGGATAATTCATTACATACTGAAAATCATCTAGCTTGCGACTTGGCTCTGTCAAGCAGCATATTCAAGTACAATGTGAGTACAGTAGAAACACTATGCTGAATCCATTGCTTTTCCCCAAAATGTTTTGCGTTGAAAAGTTGGTATATCGTCGAACAGACTTCCTTTACGATCAGTCACAGCCATGAAATGGCTGCCACAGCAACTTTGAAATGGGCTAGGTTCAAACTCCGGTGGTCACAATTTATCATTTTATTTTCAATCAAAAACATTTTGCACGACTTACGTAAATCCGGTTGCCAAGATTCTGACACTCTTTCTAGCAATGTCTTCTCTTCAGACTGTCATCTACTGAAGCATACCATTTGCTTCACTTCTGATTGTGCTTCCATCATGTTTTGGCATGAAGAGCAGTGGCGACTGGTGGTAATTTGCTTAGGTGGGGCGATATCTCTGATACGTTTTCACAACAACACCGAGCTGAACGTTTTGCACACAATGTTCCCGTCATTTCTTGAGATAACGGGCAGATTCAATTTTGCCCCTGAAATGAGGGAAAATCGTCTGATGTCGCCGACAGTCAGTATGAACTAAGCATGCCCAGATGCTAAAATTTCGGGCGAATTTTATCTTGCCCTTGCTGTTTACGGTCAAACACTACAGAAAAAGTAGAATGCAGCCCTGTGATCTGCTTCAAGCCAACCAAGATAACGTTGGACATGCGTTGACAGTTGACACTAGAGAAAGACGATGGGAAATCACGGAAAATCGTTCCTGAATATGACTATGAGTGACAAAATTGTCAATTCACAAAATAATTGGATTTGGAGGACCTTCTCTGGTTTTGAATGGTGGGGCAATGCCCATGGTGCCCCCCCCAGCACCAGCCGCCACTGATGAAGAGTGAAGTTGAAATCCATTTGAAGGCGATGTTCCCTCGCGTCCAGGCACTGCTTCAACTACTACCTGGAGTGCACAATCTTTAATAGTATGGAAAGGTGAATGGCCTTTTTCCATATCCAGTCTGTTGCTTTTGAAATATACTCCACTTACTATTACTCCTCAGAATTGGAGAGAGAATTGGCTTTGACTGCAGACGAACTACAGCTTTAATTACATATAGTAAAAAATTGGCTGTGAAAAAGTTGACTTTGCCTGATTGCAAGCTTATGTGCTTGAATGCAAAGGCTCTGTCAACTTGATGCTCAGTGTTTTGGCATCAATGATTCTTAAATAAGGTAAGCTTTTTTAGTTACTTTGCAAACAATCAGTGAAATAAATGAACAAACAGATAAATAGACTCCGGCAACAACATAACCTCCTTGACGGACGTAATTAAAAGTGGTCCTAGCCATTTATTCTTCCTTTTACTTTAAATAGATTACATCGTTTCTTCACGAAGTTCACAAACCCATTGAACCATACTTTCACGAGAAAGCTTTTGAACGTGGGTAGAAAACACCAAAATAAAGTGATCTTATTGGTTTTTACCCCAGATTCGGTATTTGCGTTCACGAACAAAAGACCCCGACCAAAAGAAACCCAACATGCGTCCCCAAGAGAATATTTTGCACTGCGTGCTTTACCATACTTTGCTTAAAGATTTCCTTAAGCCACCCCTAATAATCTTACTAAACAGTGTTGCTAAAATAAACCCCACTGGATTCATTCATTTCTTTTTTGTTTACTCCCTATATTTTTTCAAACTTTATTCTTAACACATAGACATCCAAATGAAATGCTCTCGGATTCGAGGTTCAAAAGGGCATGGTTACAAAAACGTCTCCCACTACCCCGAACCCCTTCCCCTGTAAAACTCGTACATATGTAGTGACGCAGTCATCATACCATGACCTGAAATTCGCCTCTGAGAAACAACGTCTTGGTAGCTCAGTTGTCAGAGCATCTGCCCGGTAAGCAGAAGGTCGCGGGTTCAGATCCCGCCCTGGACGTACGATTTGTTTCTCAGAAAGACAACAATTTAACTCTCATTTCAATACAACACATATGGTCATAACAAACAAGTCACAAACTAGTCACACATATAAACCCCACTTCTAGGAGCCCCAAGGGTTTCCGTTCCGTCATAAAGTAGTCCGCTCGCGGTTCATAGCAAACGGGTCCGAATGTGTGTCTACTGAGGGCACCAGACATCACTAAACTCACCACTTTTACACATCCAATCAAGAAATCATCAGGCTGCCCATGGACTGTATTGGATAGAAGGCAAGCCAATTTCTTGACCGTTTCACTACCCAACTAGAAGCACTCCGAGAGCGCAAACCTCCACCAAGCCAGTACAGTATTATTATATAAACAACATGGGGGATTTTCCACGATGATTTTCTTGCTAGTCACGTCCATGAAGATATCATTACCCAAATATGGTAACTGGGTATCCCCACAAAGACCATTTTACTAACATTATGAAGGCTTGATTGCCAAAAAAGTGGTCCAGCATCCCAGATTTGATCCGGATCACTCCCAAAATTTAATCATTTCTACATTAGCCCATTACTGACCTATCGTGAAAATTCGTCAAAATCCATCCTTATTTTTTTGAGTTATGTCGTTAACAAACAGACAGATAGACAAACAGACAAACCAATGCCGGCAAAAACATCCTTGGCGGAGGTAAAAACCTTGCCTAAACGCCTTAACTGATCAAAGCTGTGCTCAGGCAACTCTCAAGATTTCAACAGTTACATCCTGTCAGGCAGAAAATTCATGAACCTTTTCCTGGTCGATGCAAGTTTAATTTAGCACATTTCCACTTCGTGATAAACAAGACTGTTCTCGCTTCAAACTCCAAAATGAAAGCAGCTTTTTACATCGTCAAAATGTGGCAACGGGTTACGACGAGGCACAAAACAATGTGGAGTAATTAAGTTTATCAGCAGCATGTCAAAATGCTCGGGATAATACTGGAGTCAAAGACTTCATACTTTGTGAGAACATTCCGCAGCTCCATCACCTTTGGAGGAGGTCAATTCAATTTTTTCCTACATTTGTACCAAGAACTTCCATTATTAGTGCTGCTTTAGTGGTTCACAACATTGGGGACAAATGCTAACATTTTGAGGGATAAGGTCATTCTCCACATCGCTTTATTATCCATAGCCCTGTTTACGCTACACGAACTAACACAAGTTCGCCGCAAGTTAAATCTAAAATCCAGGTTAGACTCTTGAAGTGACTTGAAGAATCCTAAACGCAAGCTAACCCAAGTCTAAGGGAGTCAAACACTATAAATAAACTTACCTGTAGTCGATGAAGAGTATGAGGGCAATAAAGTTCCAGATGATGTAAGTGTCACATATGACGACGTCCACGCAGAAGTTGTTACATGCGACTTTGTTGATGTTGGATTATAATGAGATGGCCGGAAATGAGAAGATATATGTGCTTTTGATGACGTTGGACTGGTATGAGACGATGGTTGGAAATGAGAAGATATATGTGCTTTTGAAGACGTTGGACTGGTATGTGACGATGGTTGGAAACGAGAAGATGTATGTCCTTTTGATGACGTTGGATTGGTATGAGACGATGGTTGGAAATGAGAAGATGTATGTTCTTTTGTTGACGTTGGATTGGTATGAGACGATGGTTGGAGATGAGAAGATGTATGTGCTTTTGATGACGTTGGATTGGTATGAGACGATGGTTGGAAATGAGAAGATGTATGTGCTTTTGATGACGTTGGACTGGTATGAGACGATGGTTGGAAATGAGAAGATGTATGTCCTTTGGATGACGTTGGATTGGTATGAGAGGAAGAAGTATTTGTTACTACTCCTGAAATTACTTTAGCGAAAGGTTTTATGTCGTCTCCTTTTATATCGTACTTTTCTTGGAAAAGAACATCAGGACCTTGATCCGCATCGTTTTCAATCCTTGGAAATTTATCGACTAGGATCACATCATTCTGTGACTGTTGGTTTACCTTCAGTTGTGCTTGCACATCTCCGCTTATCAAAGCTAAACGATAGAAGAAAATGAAAGGTGAAAGCGGAAAATATGACGGAGAAATTAGAAGATACACATTTACAACTCACTTAAATTTAGTACGCCATAGCCGACGAAAGTATTTTAAGGTTTTAAGCAGCTGTTACCGCAACATACCGTATATATTGTTTGAACATATCACTTTTATTGTTACTGTATGTGCTTAATAAAATCTCCCCTAGAATAATAGCGTAACAACCAAAACGAAACAAAACAAAACGAACAAAAAAATTTGAACATAAGTTCTTTATCCCTGACCGTAGTTAAATTGCATAGATCATTAACACACGAGTTACAGTAAGAGACTCATCGGAGGAACCACGTTAATTAACACAAATCACTCAATAAACACAAAGAACGACAACACTATCCAGTGTCGCGTACTGCTATTTACATACATTGCAAAGGCATTGTAGAACGTTGTGGAATATGCGCGAACATACCACAGTAGAACAAATATTGAGGAACGGATTGAATTATCATTTTACAATAGAATGATATAGAAAGTTCTTGAAAATTGCAGCGTTAGCTTTTCCCGTAATTTGGTGAATCCATTACACTTCCATTCCCAGCCTGAGGTTCACGGTATTGAAGAATAAGGCCGGTAGGCCTGACGAGTGCCGCCGAGAGGGGACCAGGGGTGGGGGAAGAGAATTACTGCAGGGCCTCAAGGTTTATGGGGCCTCGTAAAGTAAGTTAATCTAACTCCAAAAAGCAAATCACTGAGCTTAAAAATTGGCATGATTCAAAAAAGATGTTGTCAATAGACTTTATCGGTTCTCCTAAAAAACCGCGCACGGCAACAGGATGAAGGGGTAAAAAAAGCCGATTGCGGTTTTGAAATTGCAATTTGTGGTGGAAGGGAAGGCTTGTTCCTAATTCTTTTTTATGCCATTCCGCTTTGATAATGTCAAAAGGCTGATTTGTATTTGAAGGCTTTAAACTTCTGTATGTGATGAAGGGTTCTGTACCTTGAAAATCTGGTATGGTTTTGGATACAGAGTCAGAAGAAAGTACCAACAGGACCATCAAGAAACTTAAAAGTACCTAAACAAGACAGATGGTCGAAATGAACTACTCGGCGCATCTATGAAACAAATCTATTCAAGAAAACGTGATCACTGCACTCACACTCAGCTATTTACACATAAGATACTACCGGCACGAAGATTCTTTGCCGCTGTGGTCTACAATACAACTGAAGCTGAAGTGGGCAGTCATGGAGATTCACTACTTGAGGCAAGAAAGAGTTTCCTAAGGCCAAGACCATGACCTAGAGCAGCATGTTAGTCACTTCACATCAAAGATTAAACTCTGTCAAGGGTTTTCTTCGTTTGTTCCTGGTCTTGCTTGTTCCAATGACTTCATAACCTCTGGATCTGTCTTAATTGGATAGTTATACAACTCTTTTTTATGAGCAAAGATCGTGCTGTAAAATGCTAATGACTGGGTAGTAACGTGAACCTTTACATAATTGAGGCGGCATAGCCAACGGTATCTGCTATTCTGTCGAGTTGTGAGCTAGAATTGCATATGTTGACATGAAAAGGAAGTTTCAATCCGGATTAACTATGCAAAAGGAATTATAGGAAAAAAGAACTTTTCAGCAGCTTGGTTTGCGTAATATAACTGATAGCAAGATCCCAGAAAAGCAAGAATGGCGAGTGCTGCCTTTGACTCAGGTTATGAATATATGCAGACGTCAGTTTTCCTTAACAATTTTCTCACAATAGACTCAGTCAACTGGCGGGTGGAAGTACGAAGCATTACATTTTAATTTCTTGTTCGTACATACACGTAGCCTATTTAATATATTAAACCAATTAACGATAAAACTTTTATTACTTTCTATGGCATCAACGGCGTACAACCATCAATCAATGAATTAGGGCTCGTCTCTCTCCCTACAGAGGAATCCCTCTCTACATGATTTCCAGCTAGCCCGGTCCTTTGCAGTTCTGGACAACAATTGGCCAATGTGCTCTCCTAATAGCTCACAAGCGTGACTTTGGCCCTCCATGGGATCGTTTGTGGTCCACTGGGCATCATTCTGCTAAACGGGTGGTCGTATAACCTTAAGTTGACGAAATTTGAGTTGGATTTCAATCTGGTTATAGACTTATAGCTACTCTGAAACGCAATGACAGACTGCGGGCACATAGGATTTAGCAAGGACTCTATTACAGAAATACCGCTTTGGTTAATGAAATTTAGCAATAAGCGGCGGAGGGAAAAGCTAATTTGTTACTAAAATCATAATTATCTCTAACTTATCTATTTTACTGGCGTCAATTTTGCAATACAGTAACCCCTATGTAGTGTACGGAGATCGTAGCAAAACACTCTTCGTTGTCCATATTCTGCGTTGGTCAATCATTTAACAATGGAATTAGTAGCTTAAGAAATTGCTTGTATAAGGAATTGGGTGACATCACCTTTTCTGTGGGCCTTTGTGAACAACCGGAAAGAGCCTTGGTTTCGAGCATAACAGAAAACTATTATGTAACTGTGGTCTGGTATCTCTCGAACCATTTCAGCTTCTATTAATTCTCGTAAGAACAATCTCAACAGTGTAGCAGTTCTAGAGTGATGCACCGCATCAATGCGGGGCATTACAGTACTCCCCAAACGCAAGATTTATGGAGACAATAGAAGATTTTCAATTATCATTCCATCTGACGACGAAATTTGCGAAATATTCTGCATACACTATTGAATCTCTAACGTCGATGATGATGTCATAACATGTGTTAGAATAGTTCCAAATATGGAGCACTGGGCAGCAACAAGCGGCCAGTTTGTTGGCCGGCGAGTCCAGCCAGTCTGGTTATTGCAAAGTGGTGTGGGGCACTTTAGTATTGACTATTTCTATTGCACTTTTCTGTCTGTTTATAAGGCAGAAACTCACACATCACACATTTTAGATTGGTATTATCTCTATGTGCAACCAAGGTACCCTGTTTGCTCGAGTGCTGTGGAGGCCGACTGTTGCTGCCCAGTGCTCCAAAAGAAAGTTTAAAGTCCGTTTTTCACTTGGCGAATTCATTCGCGCGAAACGATTTTTCGCGGCCAAAAACATCGATCGAATGCCCTTATGTATTCTACAGAATCTCCAGCTATCTTTGTCTTGATGTCTTCTGGTCTGTTGATGAACAATCCTTGAAGATAACTGCTGCAAATCTCAGATATCTAATGTAGCCCAAATATCCATTACCGAGTAAAATTTTGCTACTGGGAAGACAAGAAAAACGTCTGTAAAGAAAAAGATATTAGATAAGGAGATCTACCAAGATCGGGTGGAAAAGGGCAAGAATTATTTGGCCGAAGAACTTAGACTACACGATTGAGCATACTTTTCCAGGTGAGCAAGCTTTGATAGCACGATAAAAAAAGCTGAGAACCTTGCAATGGGAAGCGTTGATTTTCACACGTAACTCAAAACATTTGTTCTTTTAACATGGAAAGAATTACCATGTCGGGTCATCACACACAACTCCATGCGAGAGCTTTCACTTTTGCTATGCCAGGGCGTGCTTCATGTAGTTCATCTAGTATCGATTGACGTAAGGTGGAGGGAATAATTACTCAATTTCCTCATAATATGCAGCCGTCTTTAGTTAATAATTCTTGCTGTCTACATCCATAGAGTTTGAAGCTGTCCCCCCATCACTAGTCTTGTATCGAACCTTACAGCACAAAGTCCTTCACCCGGCTCAAGGCAGTATCCCTTTGCTTAGCCCCCTTGACTTGCTTTGAAGTGACAGGGGGAATGCACCAATTCTGCGACGAAAATATCACCCCCTCCCGTGATGACACATCCGAAGGTTGTGTTAGATGACTCATGTAATCAGCATTGAAGTTGGAATCCCCTCTGCGAAATTTCAATTTGCAGCAGTAAGATGACAATAGAAAAGCCATCTCTGAATTCGGGCCACAACTAGTGGTGACACAACCTTTTCCTCATCTATCAATCCCACCAACGGTTTATGGTCAATGAACATCGTGAACTGCAGGGGTGGCTGCGAGGCAAAATGAGCTTCTAATACCAGGAAACATTTTGAGGACCACGTCCTAAAATTTGTTTGTTACGACCATTTTGACAAAGCTGATCAAAATCTGATTATCTAAGTTTTTATCATGTAAGTGTTTTCACTTACATTTTCAATATACACAAAAGGTTTCACTTGACATCACATCTTAGTTTGGCTTTCCTCGTTCCTATTCAAATCAATAGAGCACTGATAGCTACACTTCTAACTTTCATGAATGATTAGCACAATGTTATAATAAGCATATTTCACAACAGGAATTGCATCACAGACAAAGGCAAGTTCCTTTGCTTTCACTATTAAACTGGCCGACAAATAGCATGACCAAGAATGGACAACAGCTAATATTTCAATGGGACGGAATGCAAATGGTTCCTTTTACAGGACTATGCAAAAAGGAGAGTTGCCAATGATTTTTGTGACACTGAAAATTTGAAATGTCTATTCATGTAGAGGAGAGATGTCTGATTCAGAATTTCTGCACATCTGATTTGTAGTTTGTTGCATTTGGTACAGTACTTAGGGGGAAACTGCTAATAATCTATCAGCACTATTAGCACTACTTGCCGCACTGGGTGAACTCCCTACCATAGAAGTACTGATGAAATTTATAAAGGCATAAACAACAATAAGGCCCTCTTACTCAATTCGGGCACAGTCTCTCTGCCAGGGGCAGCATATGGGATGCAAATGGTATTGGTGTCTTGGAGCCGACAGGTAGGACGTGGGCAAGAACGATATATAGAAGAGCATTACAATAAACCCTCAACAGTTTCTGAGGATAGTAGTGTACCAACAAGGATGAACTGTACAACAACTCCTTTGACTTTGTAAAAGCCAGGTCTTGTCATTTCCCCCATTTCCATGCAATTCCTTTGTGCAGTACTTGATGGCTCTAAGAGGTCAACACGATTAGGCAAGTGTTGGTTGTAATAATTCGTCATCTGTAAGGACATCATTAATTATGTAACATCATGGGGTCTTGGCAGCTCCAACGTTGGTTTTACTTTCAGTTACACTGATTCAGTCCAACACTCCGTCACTGTTGATCAAGAAATTATATAACCTCAGGAGCCATGAAGGTGCATTTCTCCTTTTTTTAAACGTAGACCACAGTCCCAAATCACCTTCAGTACGAGTCCCGAATTGGTGAGCGGCTCCCTGTTTCTGTTCCAGAAATGAGGATATTGCCTACTCGCACCACCAGGTTAGGAACATGAAATAGGCATTTTTCCATTTCTCTCTGGAAAATACCAAAGCTGAATGAACAACAAAATGAACAACCCCTTCTGAGTATTCATCATTAAACATTCCTTGGATGAATCATAAAGGAGAAGTTGCTCGTAGGCATGACCCAAGTCAAGTTTGCAAAATAGCCTTCCCACATTCAGAGTTGCTTACAGATCTTTTGTTTTTGAAACAGGATAGCTGTCCACCTCAGCCACTAGATTTACAGTCGCAACATATACGAGCAATGCCATTATTCTTTAAAACTGAAACAATTCGTGCCAACCAAGCTGAGTAGGCAACTGGCCCATACACCCCCCCTCCTCCTCCAACTGTTCACCAATTGTTCAAGCACCTTCTCCATTTTACTCTTCAAGGCACAAGGTACAGCCCTAGCTTTGAAAAACTTTGATGTTGCTTGCTGATTTAATGGAATGTGCACCTGTGTGTCCTTTAACATGCTAAGTTCCAGTGACAATACTTGCACATACAGTCAACTCTTGCCATACGGACACCTCGATACAATGGACACCCCTCTATTACAAACACAAAAAAATCCCACACTGAAAATACAAAGAAATGACTGAACATAGCTCCTTTTATAATGGACTCCCGCTATGACAACATGTGGACACAACAAGTGGTTCCCTCCATAGAAAGGACACATGCTGTATATAACTGCCAGATACTACGCAAATGCATTGCATTGCTAATTACATGTTGATCTTAAGCATCCATTGCACAATCTGTTTCCAGAAATTTTAGCTGTGTGTTGATTTTTAGCAACAGATTTATGTTTTGTCTGAAGTCACATTCCGACCACCAGCTTGAAGAGCTATCATGATGTTGTGATGTTGGAGAGAGACAGAGGTGTTCCTCATCCAGCATGGTCTTCTTACGATAGAGAGTGAATTTGCAAGCTTAAGTATTAAAGTTGCAGCACTTGCACTGAAAAAGCAATCATATAAGTCAGTACTTGAAAAGTATTTCTTGCCACAATAAAACTACAAACTATAAAATACAACAAAACTTATAAACTGAACTACAAATCTGTCAATAAAACTGCATGATTGCTGTTGATCGATAAAAACTAATAATTTTTCAACCAATGACTTACTGATTTTTTTCTCATCATGCTATTATGGACTCTCGTTATTGCAGACACAATATTTTGGTCTCTAAGCTGTCAGTAATAACGAGAGTTGACTGTACTTTTGAAGCATGCTTTCCAGGCTTTCATCTAATTTGGCTGAGTTTACTGAATGCTTGTTGAACAGCAAAGCCTGATCAAGCCATATCTTGCTCAGCCAATTTCCTCCAAGTAGCATTGGACCCTCTGTTGGAGTGACGACTATTGGAACAGTGTAATGCTTATAACCATACTGTACATCAGCTTCTTAAGTGCCCACTGGATAAATGACATCTCCTAAGTTTTGCTTGTATTGGTTCAATCTTCATGTCTGATCCAAAAGTTGCCCTCTCATGATGGTCACAGATGCTCCTGCATCCAGCTTCATTCTTATTGGTTAATGATTAACTCTAAGATTAAGAATAATGGGGTCTTTTTTGGACAAACCTATCTTATTAACCTGATAGAATGGATATGCATTGTTCTCCACCTCATTTATAAGGCTCAACTTCACTGCCCATGACTAATGCCTTCTTCAACTCCAACTTGAGATAAAAAACCAGGGTAGGGGTATATCAAAGAAAACAGAGATAGCTAATAAACTACAACATTGTATACCAAAACTTATAACTACTAGAGGATTTCATTCTGGCACCTGATGACACTCTTTAAGAATTAGACAGTTTACAATGTGGCTCATGTCTGGAGTTTTTTGTATTCTACTATAACATTACTCAATCTGAGATTGATAAATATCAGCTCCATGTATTATTGTAATTATGTTGTTGTTGTTGTAATCTACTCTCTCTGCTTTTAAGATGGCTGTCTAAGCTGCATGGCTTTGTTACACTATTATTCATCTAGTGGAATCTTCTTGTTATTACAAATGAACTAAGTACAAAGTGTTTGAGTGGTTTGTAGTCTACTGCTCTTCACCACCAGCTCATATTTTAACAGACGCTACAAGTGTCTCTGTTCCACTTGTATGTAGGCTTTCACCATCAGTACCAAGCTTTGGGCGCTGACATGCTCAGTAGAGTTGCATCCATGGCACCAGGACTGTCACTAAATAGACTGAATGAATTCGTATATACATATATGAAGATAGATCTATACATTCCATGACAAAAGAATATTAAACATGCCAAGAACTTAACAATTAGTAATCCCACATGTTGTATCTTAATATGAACTTATCTTCCAAGTGTTTTGGTAACACCTTGGAGACACACACCACCACTGTGGTACACCTATAAAAACTTGAGCAAACAAAGCACAAAATCACAACCAACCTAAACTGTACTGTGGTTTTCCAAAAGACCAGAGACCACCATAGAATTACAACCAAGAAACAAGTTATCCAAACTGTTGGAACCCTTAACTCTCATGGACACTAACTCCATTTAAATCCATACCTACAATTCTCTTCAATTCTCAGGGGTTTCCTTCATCCACATGAATTAACCCACATTTTCCTTTAACCCAGTCCACCTTTTGTTACAGATTCATTTTTACCTTAAGTATTACCTTAGGTAAGTATTCTTTTTTTTCTCTATGTTAGCTTGGCCCAGTCCAATATATATGTATTATATATGAGTTAATGAATTTTTCCCTTTCCCTTTCCCCTCCCCTTTCTCGTAATATCAAGGACTTTGAAAGTCCTTCACCAAATTTTTGTGTTGTGATGGGATGGAGGTTTGAGTTTTATATTTGTTTATGTATATATGGCTGCATAGGTTGCCTCTGAACCAATTAAATTAGGCCAACTTTGACATGTAATCATGATCACTATGTCATGCTCCTGCTCAACCTGAATCAGATCTAAATCTGATCTGAATCAGATTGAGCAGGAGTGCTCTTTGTTTTAGGCTATTGTGAAGCAGGACCAAATTAACAATGGCCAATTGTGGAGCAGGACCAAATACAGGACCCCATGAAAAAAGCAAAGGCACTGTTTTGTTGAACTGTACCCATAGAATGGGCGGTCAAGTAACAAAATGAAACTGTAGGAGCATGCTAAGATATATTTTTTTTTGAATCTCTAGAAATTGTTGGTCTTTTGGCCTTGCCACTGGTTATGATCACATTACATTGGCCAGCCAAGTGAAGACTAGGTGTGAACAAAGATTTTTGTATGAATCCAGATATGAATATACACAATTCTTAGGTGCTTTACAGATGACTGAGTGATGTTCTAATTGAACGTTCTAAGCTGCTTGGTACATAATAACAAATGCATGAAGTAACATTTTCCAAAATCCCTCAAACACCCACCCACCCCTACCTGCAGACCCTGTGGGGGAGTATGTTGTTTGAGACATAAGGAGTTGAAGAATAACAATATATTTTGTAAAGGACGGTGGTACACACCTTGTTGCAGCAGTGCTGCTACTAAATTTTATATGGCATATAGAATCCAAAGTTGGTCAGAATAGTTTGAAGGCATTGGTCACAAAACAATTTCCATGGCTGATAGCTATCACATATACATACACATATAAAAACAGACACACATATAGAGCCTTCCTATGTTCATATATGCTCTTGTCTAATATATATTCTGATTAATTCTAAACATGAAAAGGTAAAGAACAGAACTATTCATTACAGCATGAGTCATTCTTTGAGTGCTGACCCAAATGACTTGCATATGAATTTTTGTTATATTCATCTTTCATCATAAATTACAATATGGATCTTTTACACAACTTGCCAGAACTGACCATTGCTAAGGTGTCGTTGAAATTTTGCTAAAATTGTGCATTTTAAGCCATAGTTTTTACACACTTTTAATCTGCATTTAATTTACTTTCAATGTAGCTTAGAGTTAACATTTTGGGCTATCACAGTCCAGGGCCACAACTTCCATCTCTGATACACTCCTCATGTACTTATATACTACTTGATAAATGCTTAGCAGTGCAAAACCTTGCAAACATAGGCAGTCAAATACTGTGTGTGGTATATGTCCTCAAAGCCAGATCTCTCCAATGTTGTATACTTGAGAATTATTGTGCCCTTGGAACATTATTGGAAGAGTCCAAGTGAAAAAGCGATCTCCTTCTGCCTACAGAGTACTAGTTTTCTTGTTTTAATGTAGACAGATTCCAATACACTTAGGTGAAAGGATGATGTAACTGTGCCGATTATCCGAAAATTCTTGTCCTTATACATTTTGGCGCATTGTGAATTTTCTAGTAAATGTTGGCCTAAAATTACTAAGCTTTTAAATTTTAAGATTACTAGCAATTTTCCCCTTTAGCGACCACGTGGCCCTTTAACTTTACCAAAAACAGCTGGTCTCTTAAACACCCACGTCCTCTGGAAAGTGACCCCAGTTTGAATGCCCTCAAGAATGGGTGGGTGCTACTTTGGTTTGGAACCACTTCCAAATGATACAGCTACAGAGTACGAGTGCCAATCAACCAGACATCCAGGGTTTAGGTTCGTATATTGCTCTACGCATAAAGGACTCTATGAAAAAGGAGAAATTGTAGCGTGGAACCGTTTAGGTACCAAATAAAATGACGCCCAAGACTCGACATCTGAACACCAGGGTGAACAAATTTAATTAAAATTTTTTCGCTTAGATAAAGTCAGGATAACAGTATTGCTTTCGTGGGCACGCCCAGCATCAACTGAATTGTCTGTGGAGCTAAGAATATTATTGCAAGGAAAAACACGTTGAGTCGTCGAATTCACCAAAACTACTTTTAAGTCCTCACTTTATAAGTACGTTTCGAGTGACTTGCGATACCCTGCTCTTGCCAAAGACCAAATGTTCTCTGTCAATGCAAAGAGACAAACTGTATGAGTTCCAAAAAATTAGTAAAAGCACGTACCAAGCACGCATTGACAGAATACCAGCCTCCACATGCTAACTTTTTCAACGGCCAGCCAGTCACCGACCAACATCCAATAAAGAGAAGCTAGTGAAGGTTGCGAACATGCTTAAATTAGATTTAAAGGTGATCCGGTCATGTGATGAAATACAGTCAGTGTTTAAAGCTGGTAACGACACTTCCGCTACGAAATTCCTAGAAAATAGGGGAAACTGGCGGATGGTCTGCCTTTGTAAACAACTGACTTTCCTTGACACGAAATAAACTTCAGGCCTTGTGGGGACTTAGTTGAGCTCCGAAGATGTATGGACCTAGTGCAATACATTTTCCAGGGGAACCACTCTCTGCGGTTTTCGTTCTCTGCTCCTGCATTTAGGACACGAAACAGACCAAAAAGGATTTTTAGGACGCTCAGGTCGCTTAGGTAATTCTTCAAACTTTCTAAACTCTACTTTTGTGCGGGAGACATTTCAAAGGAAAATGCGGGAGTGTAATACAGTTTTTAATTGTTCAATCCAAAGAAAATCGAGGTGTTTAGACCAGCAAAGACTGCGAAGAAATCGGTTAGGGGAATTACTGATTTACGCAGCTGTCTTCAATATTACACTGAAGCTAGACGAATGTAAAGAACGTTTTGTAGACGAACAAGTAGACAAATGAAATGTACAAATTGACGAGGGTTTAAACGCAAATAGAATAAATGCTGAACAGATTGACTGAAATATTGGACTATGACTTGAAAGAATAGCAAAAAGACAACAGCTGTAAAACTGACATTGTATTGCAATCGTTATTGACCAACAACATGATTAACCACGCAATTCACCAGGGCTCTTTTCAAGAAACCACGCACGGAATTTCTTGTTGCAAACAAAACAGCTTAACGTTCAAACTGAAAACTCTCACATGATTAGCAAGTCTATAGAACTCTCCAAACCTGCTGATACTTACGTGTTTGCACATTTCACAATACCGCAGGAAATAAATGATGACTAAGTTTTAAAGGTGGCCATGGTCACTGATGAAAAACGTCGACCACCTGGTAACTTAGTCTGAACTAGCGATCGACCATTTCTGGTTTAAGCCATAGACTTAATAGCCAAGTCTATGGTTTAAGCATTAAGCGCGTGCCGACTCAATTAGAATTTCAAATCTTAGCGCAAATCTGACAGGAAAAGGAGAGGCAATTAAAGAAATGTGATTGGTCTATTAATTACGTTTTCACATGTAACAACTCTTAAGTCACAAGCTAGCCATTCATTGCGAACTCTAGGAGTGAACGATGATTTTTAACTCACCGTTAATTCTTTTGTAAAAGGAATCAAAGGAATAAACGGAGTTATCCAAATCAGTTGAGAGTGAACTTGTTAGTGACCCTACAATTTTACCACAATGCTTTTCTTTTGGTTGAGTGCAAATTCGGTTGTTTTGCGAGTGCAGTCCATCATCCTATGATGAGGAGAATCAATATGGAGAGGAGTATGTCATGTGATCATTGGAAGAACCCATCAGGATCAATAGCAGTGGCGGCTGGTGGTGTTTTTCGTTGAGGGCGTGTGGCAAATTTGAGTTTTGGGTATGACCCAATATAATTACAGGGACCACGCCCCTATTTCGTATTGGAGATGTTACTTGAGAACAAAAATGTAACTTTTCGGTCTGTGTTGCTCAGGAACCTAGGCATTTAGTAAATCTTCGATAAAAAATGTTTACTTAATAAAAATAGAAGTTACAAAAGCAAGGTTACAGCAAATGTCATATAAGAGCAACAGCTGACCGTGAGTTCGCCACAGGTTGTCTTTGATTAGTGATTGTAAGAGAAAACATTTTCAATGTGCAACAGCAACAACCCAAATGCAGTCCAAAGTGGTTGATCATATGGCTAATTCTCTGTCTGTGGTACAAGTTGAGGATATTTTGTAGGTGACTCAAGATGGTTTATTGACGCAGGCAATAAGCCGAGTACTCATGTTGAAGATATTACAACTGTGGTTTCCTATGGTGAAAACATTTCTGCTGGTTTTAAGTGTAATGTCTGTGGAAAGCATTGTGAGTTACAAATAAACCTGAAGCATTGTGATTGTAAACCTTACTCATATGCCTAGACAAATATGCCCTCTTTCCTCACAGTATCAGAGCGTAGACTTTAAAAGCCTTACTCTCTTCGCCTTAAGGCAATTGTGTGAAAATCTCAGAGACACTTTTGCCAGAAAAACAGTGGGGGGCTGGCAGAGGAGTAAGGGGATGGTGGCCCCCAGCAGATTTTTAAAGGGACATGAAAGTTTAAAAGGGGTGTACAAATATCGAGCTGGAAAATATCATTAAGAGTATGGAGAAATGATATGATCTGGCGGAAGTATCGTGGACGTCAGCAAGAATAAGAAATAGAAAGACGATGGACTGGGAGCAGGTTAGGGATGACCTAGCTTTGACAATGTCAGCTCGTAGGAAGAGTGGGACAACTTATCTCGCAATGGACAAAGTGTACAGTGGAATCAGCGAGTGTTTTATAAAGAAACAACTCTTGCTAGAAGAGTTTCATTCTTTCCCCCAAGTCGCCTTCCTCACCTCCTCCAACACCACCAGACATCTCGTGATCTACAGAGATCCCGTAAATGTTTTTCCTAGATATACAAACTGGATTGCTAAAGATATAGTGACAAGCTATTTAGCTTTTCCACGACATTCAACAAATTTAGTCGTGTATTCCACAATGATTATGCATAAATATTGATTACGACGATGATGATAATGAGGATGAGGATGACAAAGGGACGTCATCAGCACAAACAGAACTGTAATTGCGCCATAAAAAACATAACCCTGCTGCGACTAGATTCTCAGCACAAGCCGCATAAAGACGACTGCTGTACCAAAGCACTGGTGTCGCTGGGTTGCAAATTTTCCCCAACAGACCTAACTTATTTAGTACAGAAAACTGGCCCACCTGAAAGTTGAGAGTACAGAAGTTTCTTGAGGCAAGAGACGTATTGGATACTGCTGCAGGAACTGAAACTAAACTTGTCGTGGGAGAATCACCTACCCAAGAGGCACATACTGTTTCTAATCAATTCTAAATCTGTGAAGTAAAAAGTAAACTGTATATTGCTTCAATAAATTGGAGATAAAAATAACTCGACCTAATTACTAATGGTATCATTGAACTGCTAAGCAATGGTAAGTAGCATAAAGGTACATCACTTCGAACATCCTTACCTATGTAATTGATGGCAGCTACAATATCGACTGTTATGATCACAAATGCATTCTGCTCAAACTGTAAAAGATTATTAGAAGGATTTAGAAGACTTTACAACGATTCGTGCAGAAATTGGTCACTGAATCAACCCAGGAATTCAAGAACCAATTGTACTTGAAGGACTTACATCTGAGTTTGAGTTGTTATGCTCTGCTATTGAACCTGAAGGAAAAAACGCTAAGTTAGATAAGGTTAGAGATGGTCTAGAAACACATGAACGTAGAAATTCCGACAGTTTGTCTACTAAGAATCTATTGCTTTTTTGCTGTGCCTAATACCACTAGTAAAGTTACGTTTTTTCGTACCGATTCTATTGTGTGCTGGGGATGTCGTACATCGTGTCATTTCACTCTATCTGATTGACATATTTTAATTACACAGCAGGTAGAGTTTGGCTACCGTTAATTCAAAACGATGAAATTTAGGGGCAGGGGCAGAGGAGGTAAGTATAAGAGTCGTAACTTGGTTCGCATTATAGCATACAAAAAGCTGATCTACTGCGCTTATCCTTGGATTATGAACCAAGTCGATGGTCCAAAGTTTTAAGGGAATGAACAGGGTTTAAACTCAGGGTTAAAGTTCTGATTCGGGGAAATATCAGTGTTTAAACTTTCCATTGCAGCATACAGTCCACAATGTGTATGAAAAACAGGGTATTCACTCTTGCTGAAATACGTTAATAAAAAATGGTAATTGAAGTAGTATGTTTCTTGTTATTACACCTGAAGTATTATGTTTCTTGTTATTACACCGTGCTCTCGATGCCGCTGTCATCAAAGCTATGGAAAGCGATCTTTCAACATGTCATAATGATAAGCCAACTTTTAAAGTGCTGTGTAATTTTGGCATTCGTCCCTGTTCTTCAAATATTGAGCATTTTTAGCAGATAACGTCAGTACAAGAACTGCAATTTAAACAAATTTGATTTTGGACATCAAAGAATATTCCAGACAAGGACTAGAAATCTAAACAGATATTTAAGACAACAAACTATATTTCGTATCTACAAGACATCTTACTGATAAGCTCATAACACTCATTTACAGTGACTTTGAATAACACTCTCACCTAATTTTACGTGAGGAGTTTGCCGAGAACGGGCAACAGAAGCTAAAAGGGAAACCAGAAGCTAAAAGGGAAACCAGAAGCTAAAAGGGAAACCAGAAGATTGATCCTTACTGGCTTTTAAAGTCAGTAATAAGTGCTCCCACCAGTGTTTCAGCTTTAACATCCCGACCCAACATGTCCGCCACAAGTTCACCCGAGGGCCTTCCTCCTCCATGTGAAAGCATCTTCTTTCGGTATCTCTCTCCTGCAGACCGCGAAAAAGGGTCTTTAACAAAAAATTGATTCCAGATTTGCGACGCAACTGCCTTAGACCATAAGTAGGAGTAATACTTAGCACCATAGCTTGAAAAATGACCAAACCTCAAATGCCAAGCTGTTCCTATTTAAATGACAAATAAAAATCAAAACCTTTGTTAAGGTTCGAGCAGACATTGAAATCCAAAATTACTAGTGTATCAATGCAGCTTCACTCCTATTGCCTTCACAAAAGGAAATCCTTACACGATACCCTTTACCGCAGTCGCCGATTTTGATGGGTACTGAATAACATATAACGTGCAACCCAACAGCGCACTTCAATGTTCCTATATAGAAGTCATTACCATTGGTTGAAAAAATGAGATCGACATGAAGAGAATGAAATGTTTGAACAATAATTCATATGGCACAAAACTTGAAAATCGCGTTGAAAATTTGCGACATTGCCCTAAAAACATACTTAAAAGCTTTTCTCGTCCAAAACAATTCAGATTATGAATCGTCAGAAATGAAAGTACATATACATACGGCAACCTTTTTATAAGACATAACATACCGTAAAATCCCGGATATAAGCCCTGGGCTTATATTATTTCAAAGCCTATTTTGGGGGGCTTACAATGGGGAGAATTTTTGCGTCTAAGAAAAGAATTAAGTACATAGTCTTGACCGTTGTTCTCTATAAGAATAACTTATACATTGGCATTTATGTACTTCTATCTGTCTTGTTTTTTTGTCTAAACTGCCTGAAGTTACCACAAAATCCCAACTCGTGATAACAAAAGAAATATCAAACACAAAAAATTATATGGGCTTATATCCGGGGGGCCCTTACAACCGGAAGGAAATTTGTGTTGTCAATTTGATAGGCTTATAACTGGGGGGGGAGTATAACCGGGATTTTACGGTAACTAACACCAAGTATTCTGTTTTCAACAAAACGCCAACATAACTTCCGCTGAATAAACAAGTAATCGTCGAATTCCAACACACTACAATTAAAGTACTTGGATAAATATGCTACGTGTTTACAGGAATACAGGAAAATCCAATATAACACTCTACTTTAATGACCTTGGTAAGCTAGAAAATTCTTGACTTTATGGACTCAGTGGAAGCCATATAGACAGGAGCTATATCATGACTTGAGTCGTATGGTTTTTATGAGGCTCATAAAAAGCATACGACTTATGTCGTGATAAAGCTATATGACCTTGGTAAGGTTATCAAGTTCTTAAGACTAAATTTTGCTACGTTTGTCTCTGAAAAGTCAAGTCCATATACCTTCAATAATTTGGCATCAGTTTGTGCTTCTATAATATTTCATGCAAAGAATGAAATCAAATAGAGTTCCTGATTATCGTGGCTGCACATCTGGCACAAACCACAGAGGCGTGTCCAGGGGGCTTAGCTTACAGGCATTTGAAGCCACCAACCCCTGGAAACCATTGGAATCAATTCTATTTTCTGTAAATCCAGCAGGCAAATTAATCGATTTGGGGGTGCTAACCCACCGTGAATACGCCTTGGTTATTATCACTCATGTCAGAATTATACAATTTAAACTGTTTAGCATTTATAAATATCAAATACGTATTGTAAAATTCAAAGCATATGCTCCTACCTTCAACGTAAGGTAAACAATAGCAGGATGTTTGGATGTCTGCGGCAACTTTTTGTAGTGCCTTTGGCAATGGATGATGGCCGTGAAATGCTTGATCAACCAATGAATAGAAAGCTTGTGTTTGTTGCTCTAATGCAGAAAACATTTTTCTGGATTGGGATATTTTGTTTATCAGGTCATTAGGCAGTGGTTGGCCGGTTCTATAATGACGTGCAAAGGTCTGAAGCACCCTTGGATCAGTTGCAAAGTATTCCATAAGAATGGACGGGACCTCTGCGAAATCAGTTGCACATCTGGTCCCTGTCACATGTTGGTATTTCGTGCGTGCTAGCATTGAGTGCATGGCATGACCCATTTCATGAAATAAATTCTCGACCATCCCAAAATTTAAAAGAGAGGGTTGTGTCGTCTGTGGAGGCGGGAAGTTGCACACCAAGCATACAACAGGGAGCTGATACGAGCCGTCTTTGAGTTCTTTTCCACCTGAATAAATATGTAAAGGCACAACAAAGGTTCGAATAAAAATTCAAGGCTTAAGCACACAGACTACATCAGTGTACATAAATTTACAAGTTATGTAAGACAGCGAAGAGAAGTAATATTGAAAAGATGGGAATGTTAATGTCGTGAAGTTTCCACACAAATATAATTTAAAACGTTTAGGTGCCCACACTTTACTGGGTCTTTCTGAAAGTTACATGACGTAAAGGGAAGGTTGTACTCAGTTTACAAATTTTTTACAACAAATACTTTGCCACCTTTACATTATGTTGTCAGGTATGTGCTGAAATATGTAAAAAATATGGAATTTAATTATTTCACGGTATTATGATCTGTGTGATATATATATTCCAAATTCCTATCAAAGATCATGAATTTACGGAAATTAATAAGCACAGAACTAGAAGAAGCCAACAAAAATATGAGACCTTTGCACATGTAAAACAATTGTGGGTTGAGTGCAAAAAGTGTTAGAGGAACGCAGCTATTATGCCTTCTATACATTTTTTTGTAGGATACTCGATTCAGAGCGTAGCTGGTTCCCTTGCCAGGGTTAGGGAATTTTACTAGGAAGTCAGCGCTTGATGAGAGTGGGCTCCCGTTACCTTCTCTCGCCAATGGTATTTTGTTTGTGGTGATGCGGGTTCGAACTCGACACCTACCTTGATGCAAAAAAGTATGAAATATACTAGGCTTGCTTAATAACTATAGGGCTTACAAATCCTGTTCCTTATATAAAAAATTGTGAGACATGTAACTTTCCTAAGGCATGTTATTTATCTTAAAAAGAGAAACATTTCTTATTAAATGAGCAAATGTGCTTGAAAGGTTCTATTTCCTTTTCGTTCAAGACTGGACGTTGAAATCACATACAGGGACGACGCACGCCACATTATAGTGGTGCGGCGAGAAACAGGAGTGCAGCGAATTACCGACGAACTTAGCGCCCGAAGGGCGTGTAATGAGCTTAGGGGACACTGTAAGTCTCCAGGAGGTTCAGTGTGCAGATCTGGAAAATTTTGCTCATTTGACTATTTGATGGCCCTGAAACCCCTATTTTGAGCATTTTTCCATAAATTTTTCCCTGCAGAAGTGTACTTAA
>JANTCA010022356.1:0-23491 GCA_024741275.1 Chironex yamaguchii
CAGGGTGTCTAGCCTTTTTGAAGTGGCCTGAAAATTAATTTCAACACGAAAACCCACAAAACTAATCATCAAAAATTTTTGCTTTCAAAAAATAAATGAAGGCGTGCGATATTTTGCACACCTGGGAAGCAGCAGGCGTGCGCCAGGGCGTGCGCGTGCGATTGCACGCCTTTCCCACGAAAGCCTGGGGTAGCAAAATGAGCTGTCAAAATGGTTGTGGATTTGTTTGAGGACAAGTCAGTAAACACTGATCTGTCATCTAGAAGTGTTAACTTAGGAACCAAACTAACTTGTGAGTGGTCATGATTGAACAAGTCCACTGGATTGATAATCCACACGATGGATAACTGTTTAGTTCATGACACCTGGACACATAACCGAAGTCTATAGAGCTTGCAAGAACGCCTATGAAGTCAAAATCCAACCTGAGGTTTAGTTGAAGTTGCTAATTTTGGTAACGGAAAAATGATGCACAAGGACTTGTATGACTTGCTGAAGCAAACTGCAGAACTCGAGTGAAAATTGGACATAAATATAGCTCCTTTAAATCGAAAAAGGAGTTGGGAAAACTGATAAGTGAAGACAGTAAAGCAGAGTATTCTTTTCGAGCATGTTTGGAAGAAAATGTAATATTCGGACAGAATTTTATCCATTCCTGAATTATGTATCCAGTAATGTGTATATCAATCAACTTGAGTACACCAAACAAGAAGCTAAAATCCAAACTACTTTTTCAACTCCTAGCAACAAAAGTGTTACTTTTTAACAGTTTTAAAATATAAAACCAAAAATCCCCCTTACTTTTCAAGGCCAACTTGAACATAGCCAAAATTGCTTTTAGGTCCAAGTATACCTCGCTGATATTTGTTCTTTATCTCACTGGGCAATGCAAAAAAGTCAGCTGATGTCTTAAAAGCTCTGGAAACCTAATAAAAATCAATACATAAATAGTTTATATAAAATAGTAACAAAGCCACTTATGGTATGGCAGAAACCTTAATAACCAATATGGTGATACAATCCATTAAAATCTATGCCTGTTTTAGTTTAAAACAGTTTGATGCAGCATATATAACATACATCACATTCTGTCTATTAGTTGCTACATCTATTGTTTCTTCCTCTGGACAATTTTCACAAAAAGATTAGGACCTGGTTCCATGGCATCTAACCAGAAACAAACATGTAGATACATGTTCAAAACAACAAATGTACCTTTGATTAGTTCACTTTCCAAAATTTTGGTACAAAAATACCCATACTTTCCTAAATCAAAATTCACTTATACATAAAATACCAACAGAATTCTGGCCTGTAACTAGTATAAAGTAACCATAAGTCAACTGCTGAATATAGTCAGTACTGAGTACTGTGAAAAGACACCAAAAGAACAATCTACTCTAAACATTTGGTTGCAATCCTTAAAACATAAATAAATCCTCAGCAATTTCATATAGAGGTTGGCAGGGTGGCAGGTTGACAGGTAACGAATGAGATTGACCACCAGGGCATAGAACCCTAACTCAAGACACGAAATCTGATGTCTTTCCTACTGAGCTAAACAGCTCAATAGGAAAGGTCAAATGACTGTTTGTCACTTAATCCAGATCATCAAGCCCCGATATTGGGTGTCTGTCTATTGGTGTATATACAATAACTTGAAAATCACCTTGAAAATTTGCAACATTGCGCTAAAAACATACTTAAAAGCTTTTTTCGTCTGACACTCCTCAGAGTCTGAAATGTCAGAAAGGAAAGTATATGTATATGGCAACCTATTTATATGAAACATGTAGCAAGTCTAGCCAATCCTAGACAATAAAGAAACAAAGAAACAGAAAATGATGAAACAAAACATTATTGGCAGAGTCCAAGTGAAAAACGAACTCATTATGCCGAAAAATGACAAGGTCGGTCCTTATCTTCTTTCTAATCCCGAGACTAGCAATAAGAAGTAATGTAAACAATGAAAGTAATGACACTTCAACACAGCAAACACTTCTAATACTGGTTTGAACATGGTATGGCACCCAACAACAGTCTCTACATATCAATGTATTGGTTCCCTGTGCATTTGCAACATTGGCTCCCTATGCCATGGAAAAGAAACAAGCCAAGGCAAGTTACTAGTTACACTATTTACAACAATCCTCCATCCTGAAGTTTATAGATAATCTTCCAAGTAAGCTGGCTGGTGCCGCTCCCTTCTTGAGTGTCTCAGACCAGAGGATGCAAATGTTTCACCTGATGCGCTCTCAGGGCAACTTGTTGTGGAAGTGGAAACATTTCCTTCAGCTGCCAAGGACTATGGCTGGACCATCACTGTCTTTGAGCTCCACCCCAGATGAGTGCATGCTTACTTCTTTATCATGCACATGTCCTGGAGAGCTCAATAAATCAGGATACAGAGTTTCATCTTCCGAATGTGCTACAATCTGATCAACATGTCTATGAAATACACGACCGTCTGAAGTGAGCACTTGGCAATTACGGTTCCCTTTTCCTGCCACTACAACTCCAGCCATCCATGTATCCCCTAGTCCATAATTTCTTACATAAACAGGCTGATCAGGTATAAAAGAGTGGTGCTTAAGCGAAGGGTTCATTGCAAACTGTTTCTTGCGAATTGCTGACACCACATTTGGATGAAGAAGGGACAAAGCAGACCTTAACTTACGCCCCAGTAATAGTTCAGCAGGAGAGACCCCTGTGGTGGTCTGAGGGGTAATCCTATACTTGAACAAAAAGCTACACAAATGTGTTTCTACATCTCCATCCTTGAGGGTTTTGAGGGATTCTTTCAGCATGTGGACCATACGTTCTGCTTGCCCATTTCAAGAAGGATGATAGGGTGCTGTAAAGATAAGGCATACTCCATTCCTGGCAAGAAACTCACCAAACTCTGAGCTTGCAAAACCTGGACCATTGTCGCTTACCAAAGTACGGGGTAAACCATTGGCTGAAAAGAGTCTCCTTAACACCTTAATTGTATGCTTAGCATCTGTTGACGAGACTGTCTACATCTACCCACTTTGAATGGCTGTCTACCACCACAAGAAACATTTTACCATGTACTGGACCAGCATGATCAATGTGAATTCTTTCCCAAGGCAAAGTAGGAAATTCCCAAGAATGCACTGGAGCTTTGGCTGGACTTGCCTGATTCAATCTACATACCTCACAACCTTTCACTACTGCTTCAATATCTTTATCTATCCCAGGCCACCACACATAACTTCTGGCAAGACCTTTCATTCCATTGACACCAGGGGGAACTTCATGTAGCTCCTGTAGCACTCTCTGTCTAAGTCTCTCAGGTATGACAACACGTCCTCCCCAAAGCAAACACCCACCTTTACTTGAAAATTCAGATAACCTGGTGATATATGGTTTAACTGCTTCATCATTATCGCAATTCACTACCCTCTTCCTTCCAGTACCATGGTCAAGACCTTACTGACTGTTGCAACTCTCCTTCTAGCTGCCCTTACTTCATCTTCCTTCACTGGTGACTTTACTAGCTCCATCATAGCTACAGACAGTACTTTTTGGGAAATTTCTCCATTACGAGCATCAATGGGAAGCCTACTCAGTCCATCAGCATTGCCATTTGAGTTACCAGAACGAAATTTTAGAACATAATTGTAACCTGTTAATAATAAGGCCCAATGAAGAACTCTAGCTGCAGCTCGTGATGGTAATGCACTTGTTTCTGAAAATAACCCCAACAATGGTTTGTGGTCAGTGAACATAGTGAACTTGTGCCCAAAGAGAAACTGGTGGAATTTCTTTACAGCATAAACTAATGTGAGTCCTTCTTTCTCCACCTGGGAGTAATTCCTCTCCGCAAATGACAATGTTCTTGGTGCATAGCATACTGGCTTTTCTGCCCCATTGTCCATCACATGGCTAAGAACTGCCCCAAGACCATAGGCGCTGGCATCACAATGGACTATTATTTCTTTAGATGGATCAAAATGCACCAACAAAGGAGCAGCAAAAAGTAAAGACTTAAGATGGTCAAAGACATTATCACATTCCTTGCTCCAAGTCCACTGAACATCTTTCTGCAATAACTTGTGTAAAGGCTGGCTTATATCTGTCAGTTTGGGCAAGTAAGTGTTATAATAATTAACCATGCCCAGAAACAACCTGAGCTCTGTGACCTTCGTAGGCCTAGGTGCCTTTCTCACTGCCTCCACATTCTCAGGCATGGGCTGAACTCCCTCTTTGCTCACCACATAACCACAGTAAGTAACTTTGGGTTTCAAGAAAAGACACTTTGTTACCTTTAGAGTCAGCCCAGAGTCCTTTAATGTCTGCGGCACAGAACATAAATTCTTCAGGTGATCCTCATCATTACCTCCAGAAACCAATATATCATCTACTCGCACTTGCACATAAGGAATTTTACAAAGCTGCCTGTCTATCTCACGCTGGAAAATTCCAGTGGCAGAATGCAGCCCAAATTGTAAGCTTGTTGGTTGATACAGCCCCTTGAGAATTAATGGTCAGCAGCTCCCTTGAAGGTTCATCTAATTCAAGCTGCTGATGAGCTTGGGACAAATCCAATTTTGTGAACTTTTCCCAGCCTGACAATCTGGCAAGCTGATCTATTGTATTGGGTATAGGATAGCTATCTAATGGTGAGGCTCTATTGACTGTAACCTTATAATTCCCACAAACTCTCAATGGGCCTGAGGGGTCCTTTGCATCCTTTAAAACAGGAACTATAGGAGCCACCCATTTAGAGTATGACAGTAGCTTCCAGACTCCCTGACTCTCCAACTTGTCAAGCTCATCCTCCACTCTGGCCTGCAGGGCATATGGTACTGGCCTAGCTTTGAAGAATTTTGGCTGTGCATCAGGCGACACAGGAATGTGAACTTTGAAGCCCTTTAGACAGCCCAATTCCTTTGAAAACACCTTAGGAAACTCCCCTGTCAGCTGCTTTGCCCTCTTATCCTTTACTTCCAAGCTATTCACCTGAGCACATGTCGGCACAAGACTGTCCCATTCCAATCTCAGTCTACTCAACCAGTCACGGCCAAGGAGGCTGGGAACATTTGATGGTAACAGGCAGACAACAATGCTGACCATTGTAATTAACTTCTACAGTGCTGATACCTTCAGCTGTTACAAGCTCACCTGTATATGTTTTCAAAGTAACATCAGAGCTAAGCAGCCTCTTCTCACTGTCCTTTGAAACCCTTTTATAATTTGTCAGACTCAACACAGATACTGCTGCCCCAGTATCAACTTCCATCCTCACGTCCTTACCATTTTTCTTGACTTACATCATTAAAGGGTCGACAGAGACTCCACTTTCCCCATTTAGCTTATACATCTTTAAGAAGTCAATCTCCTCCTCTAAGCCAGTAGACTCACTGTTCTTCTCAACTACAGCAACCCTCTTTACCCCAGTTGCTTTTTTGTCTTTCACTACTACTTACCTTTCTCTCAGTTCTACATTTGTGTTTAGTGTGACCCACCTTTCCACACATAAAACACTCCTCATTCCGAAAAGGACAATTGTTTGCAAGATGCAAGAGAGAACCACAGCAATCCTGGGTTTGATTAAATAACCCTAACAAAAATATCACCATGGCAACCAGCAACAGTCTCTACATATCAATGTATTGGCTCCTTGTGCATTTGCAACATTGGCTCCCTGTGCCATGGAAAAGAAACAAGCCAAGGTAAGTTACTATTACACTATTTACAACAAGAAGGTTCCGGGTATTTAAATTCTCAATCAAAAAAGTGGTCAAGCAGCAGACACAAAAAGAGAGTGTGTTATCTGATTATGAGGAAGCTTTGTTCTTTCAATGCCAAAACACTAATGATCCTGATCCAGGTACTGCCAGAGTTTATCATCTTGATGGATCATAGGTGACTAAACTAGATGATAGATGTACAAAAGGAATTTTTCTAGGATATGATAAGAGCAGTCCTTCTTTCTTCCTGCGACTAACAAAGTTATGAAGTACAGGGTTGTGAAATTCCCAATCAGGAAGGTGGCCAAGCAGCAGAAAATTTGTTATCTGGTTATCAGTTTTGGGAACTCAAAACCAGATAACACATTGCCTGCTGCTCAACTTCAAGTTATGTTGCTTTGACACCAAAACACTAATGAACCTGATCCAAGTATTGCTAAAGTTCCTCGTGTCAATGGATTCCAAGATATTAGGTAATAAAACAGAGAGATGACCATCTGAGGTTAAGATAGAGCAAGCTGATAGTCCAGTGTCATCTGAAAATAGGAATCATAAAGGAAAAGGAACAAAAAGTCAAAAGAGAGGAATTGATTTTCAAGAATGTTTTGCATCTACTGCAAGTAAGTATCAGTTAAGCAAGTTATGCAATTATGGATGTCAAGACGGCACATTTAATTGGACTTACTAATTGCAAGATCTATATTGATCAAGCAGAAGGTTTGAGACTACTAGTTGTAATGAAAATGAAAGAATAGTGTATAAACTAAACATGTCACTCTACGGATTAAAGCTGTCACATGGAAACTGGAATATTTTACTGCACAACTTAGAGAACAATTTTATTCAAAATTGATCACTGGATCTATATGACAGAGGTGGAAAAAAATGTTATTTTTCCCGAATTAGGTTGATGACATAATTATTGCTGTGAGGAAAATGAAATTATGAATGAAAAAAATTGGCACTTAGAAGGACTTAAAAAAGACCGGGCAAAACTGTCATATTTCTGCATAAAGTTGACAAGCAAGAAGGTTTTGTAAAGATGCCAAAAACAAACACAGAAACATTTGTCCAAGCTTCTAGAGAGATTTCAGATGTCTGATTGTAAACCAAGGACCGCACATTTAGAGCAGAAACTTGAATTCCCTGGCAAGTCAAATTGGTCAAATACATACAATGCCATGTAATGAAACAGATTTTTGCTGGATAGTGATTAAGGTATCACAGAATTTAACTAATCCATCACAGAGTCACTGGACAGCAGTGAAATATGTTCTGACATATTTAAAAGGTGCTTTGGAGTGTGTGTTATGTTAAGGAAGTGCAGAGGGAATTTACCTATACTGTGATGCATCAGGGCATCTTTATCAGACTGGCAAAGTATCAGTAGATACTGCTTTAGTTTGAGTCTTACACGTCCACCTATCTGCTGGAAATTGAAGCAGCCCATAATTACGTTATGCTCTTGTGAGGCAGAATACATTGCACTAACATCAGTTGTGCGTGGTAGTTTATATCTTATTCAGCTAATAATGACTTGGAAAATCATGTCATTTAGCAACTATCTCAATATAATCAATCAAGATAATCAAGGTCCCATTGCTCCCTCAAAGAACCCTGTAAATGCCAACACACAAAGCACTCAGATATTTCTTATCATTTTATTTGATCATGCAAGAGACATGGAAAGTGACAATTAAATACTGTATGATGCAGGATATGATAGCTGATTTAATGAATAAAGCTGTTAGCAAAAAAAAATGCTTAAATTTATACATTATATTTTTGGATAGACTCTAGACTTTTTGCAATCATAGTTGCGATCCTTAACACAGCTAATAAATATAACTACCGACTAACAATTCTTACAGCAAGAGCCATGACTTATGTTAAACAATGGTTTATTTTCTTACATTTCATCAAAAACTTTTGACATTGTCAGGGAAATTAACATGGTGTGTGAATGTAACATTATAAATACTTTAGAAGAAATACATAGTATCTGATAAGTTTCTAATAAAACAGAATGACAACTAAGAACACACAGTATCATAAAAGGCTACATATTGTAGTAAGGTGCAAGACTAATTAACAAGACATTAACAGGATGGTAAAAGTAGGGGTTCAAAGAGGGATTTACAAATAATGTGACATATTAAAAAAGAAACAAAGGTTCAATGTTCTGATTTAGTAAAGGTTTGTGTTTGGTCATGAAGAAACTTTCATAAACAAGTAAATCAGAAGCAAAATCAGATGAAGGTAACACACTAAAATTGTTAATGGAACCATGAGGATATGTAGAATTTATATGTTCCAATATACTGGACAAAGAGTGGCAAGACAGCTTCTTCCCTGTAAAAGCAGAGATTCTCAAATGCTCAAGGGTTTGCACATGTAAGTGGCACTTAGTTTGGTCAATAAAAAAAGAATTTCAGCTTGCTTTCAGGTTGTTCACTTTTATTTAGAACTAGAAACCAGAATGATAAAAACTAATTTTTTTAAAAACATACTTATTCAGTTTTAATCACTGATACTTTTGCACTGTCTCAAATAATGATGATACAACTCTATACATACATAATGCAGTAAAATTGAGCTTAATCAGAATACATTAGGAGGTACTACAACTTCTGAACTACTTGAATTATGTCTTAACCAAACCTAACTGTCCTGGTGATAATACTGTCCTAGTCCATAAAATTCTTAAATTGTACAACTGTAATTTGATGAGATTGTACGTTTTGTACTGTCTTCACAAGATAAATTAGACCAATTCTCTATGCAAAGCATTTCTTAAGGACAGAAACATAAATTTCTCCCTGAAAATTCTAACTAATGTTAAAGTTAATCACCCAAAACTAATCTTGAAGTAAGATTTGGAAAACTAAAAATTCTAAAGCCAGTTTCCACACAGCTACTTTTTATTCTTGAACTCTTACTCAGAGCATGCTTATCTTGATGAAAATACCACTGGATCAGAGATTGTCTAAGTTTATGACCTGCTCCTAAGCTTGGCAAAAAAGTTAAACTCATTCTTCCTTTTATAGCATTGTTTTACTATCTTGCAAGTCATAGCCAATCATGCAATGAAAAGGCCAAATTATTAACTCCAAAAAAGGTAATGACATATGGGAGGACAGGAAATGCCACTTCCTTTAATTGATGTCATCAATGCTATTCTAAAATACTGATGTCAATTTCCAAACCATGATTATAAAACAATGAAAAATAAACTTTCAAGCACAGTATCCATGACTACTTAACTCATCCTGAATGAAAAGATAAGTTTGGCTGATAATGAAGCTACTTGAAATGAAAAATTGAGCTTCCCCACTTATTAGATACCAAAGAGTAATCAATTAACACTCATTTGGAGCTCTTATGTCACGAGCCGCATCAGATCAATAACTAAAACATTTTATGACTTTCTTGATGTTTTCTACTTGTTCATTTTTCTTGAGTCAATCTCTCCATTTTTTCTTTGGTTTTGCCAAAAATTGTCCAAAAGGATAACTCCTAACAATGCCTTAAACTATGTTGTTGCTGTAAAAGAACAATTTTTAAGCCTTTCCAAGCTGTAAACAAGTGGCTTATTGAAACAGGGCAAGTCTGTCCTATATTAGTTTGCCACTACCAATGTTGTGTTAAGCCTAGAAGAGAGCCACATAATTGAAGATTGGTTTGGCTACTTTTGTTCTTCCCAAGCTACAAGAAACTCATGATGCTTTACCCTACTTTTATTTGGCCTATGTTCACTGAAGGACATGAAGGTAAAACCTTAAACAATTGTAGTAATGCTGGTGGTATTGACCTGGTTGTGGAAGTGGATACTGGTGCTTCCTGGTCAACTGTTACTGAGAACTGGTATAATACAATACAATACCAATATTTAAGTGATGTTCTATCCTTTATACTAAATGTTATGCAGCAAGGTTAAGTTGCAATGGACAACTGAGTGTGATGAAAATTTGAGCATGTAAAGCGAGAACTGAGCAGCAATAAGCTACTGGTACACTAGGATCCTGTACTTAGTCATACGATGCCAGATAGATCTGAACAACACATGCTGCATGCCTCTCATATTTTAACTCGTGCAGAGAGAAGTTTTACACATATTTGGGGTTAAGAAATCTCGTCTTTACCTGTACAATCATATTTTCAACCCTAGTAACAGACCACAGATCATTAACCAGGACATTGGTCCTAAGGCAGGTATTCTGCTGCCTAGATACGACATTGTCTCCCGTTGTTGTCTCAGTATCAGTATGACATTCTGCATAGGTCCTCACAGCACAATACTTATGCAGATAATCTCTCTAGACTCCCAGTTCTTTTTGCAACTTATGTTTATCCTGATAAGAATTTTGTAAACCATACAGTGTTAGATTCCTTACCAGTCACAGCAACATGGGTTGGTAAGTTGATACAGAAGGATAAATTGTTACCTTATGTATCTGAATACACTTTAGGCTAGCCAGACCATTGTCCAGTGCTTCAAGTATATTGTATCTCACATCAGGCATTGACCATTGTGGATGACTGTATTCTCTGGGGATGTAAGGTTGTCATTCCTGAAAAAGTTAACATCAACTGCTTGTTAAGCTCTGTGCCTGCCATCATGGCATGAGTCAGACGAAGGTACCTGCCAGATCATATATCTGGCGACCAGGTCTTGATCAGGAGATAGAGGACACAAGTCATATTGTAAGATCTCCCATGAAGCCAGATGTGTAATGTATTAAACTGCATTACCGTTATCATACAATGATTTTGTCATGATTGTTTTCCTGTTTGAGATGTAAAAAACTGCAAAGGAGAAATGTAACATACTGACCCAGCTTTCTGAGAACTTCCACAAATTACAAATTCCCCTGTTTCAAATCTGCAAAATCTGCATTATGTACAGCGGTGCAATATACCAATACGTCTACTGTAGATCAAATTGCTGTATTTTAAATTATGATCACTTGGTGATTAGAAGAACAAGAGAAATCCTTACTTGTTGTATGTTGTTGTCCATTGACCTGGTCTTGTGCTGTGTTATCTCTTAGCGTTTATCTAGTATATAACATACATTAAATTGCTGTTATGCATCTGTTTACTTTAATAAAAACCTGCCACCCCTCCCCCACAAGGTTCTTGCTTGATCTTGCCAACCCCAAGTACGTGTTGGACCAAGCTCTTGCGCCATTGCATTGATACCTGCTATTGAAACATTAACTCGGTAGACTTCTCTTGACCCAACGACAAGTGAAACTTAACCCAGGACGAAGACTACATAACAATAATCCAACAGCCATTTTTAAAGGAAGGACCGTTGTTTTTTGGCATCAATAGGTCTTCTTGAACGAAGGTTCTCACTACCGTAGCGTACAACAGAAGTCAAGTTAGGCGACATACCATCTAAACAGCAAACAAACATACGTGCTTCTCAATGATTTTATCCAAATTATCAAAATTCCTCCAATAATACCTGATCACTGCCTATGCCATGGTGGGTGAGGTACACAAAACCCCATTCCATAAATGCTTTCTTCAATCCAACTGCCGCTAAATGTACATCACGATCGTTCAGTTTGTCATGTGTAATGTCAATGTTCACTTTGCTCATATCAAACTGCGGGATAGCCATGTTTGTTTACCAGTAACTACGCCAAAAATCAAATGAAGAACCACACACGTGTTCTCTCCCTCTGTCAGCCTCGTTACAGTAGCGGCAGTGTTCCACAAGCTTTTTTTTCCTTTGCAATACCTATTACCTGCAGGTATTGTCTATGTTTACAACGTACGAAAACAGCAATCTGTCACTTTGTCACACTTCTTCTGCAGCAACAAAACCTGGGGATGCGTGCATTGAATATGCATATAGACAATAGAAGCTACAATTTAACATAACAAAAGCATATGGTATCAAGAAATCAGTCAAGCTCTGTTGAAGCCATCGTGTGCCTACATATCACGAGGCACCATTGCGAACAATATTAGGGGCGCCCAATAACACATCACACCCTCTTATCATGGCATCATTCACAATAAAGGAGAATACTCAAAGTTTAATTCTTCATCTTCTCTTAGTGCCTAATAAATTGATATCAGTGACCAAGTTTCCTTTCATCAGGAAAATATTGTTTTGCATAATTGTTTTGCAACTCGCAAAACGCACCTAAATTTGTTGTGAATATAGCTTTGCATTATACCGTAGCTTTGTAACATAGTCAAGTACACTTTAGACTTGATTTCTGCCACAATTAACCTGTTTGTCCTCCTTGCTATCCATGGTATTATGAGTTCTGGACGCCATCACTACATCTCGAATGCATATATCTGTTCTTTTGTCAACTTTCTCATCATTTAAGATCACTTGTATGGATCACTTCCATACATCACAACAAGAAATAACAACATCTTAATTACTTTTCTCTTAGTCTTGTTTGATGTGCCTTGATCTTTCATCACTCCTGCTGGCTTTGCCATTGCTGTCCTTCCCAGAGGCGTCGTGGGTCTCCTGTTGTAAGGGGGACAGGCAGAGAAGAAAAATTTTCAGCAAACCTTTTTGGACTCACTTTTGAGCACAGAGGTACTTGAAAGCATCATATACTACCGCAGATGTAAAGGAGTGGAGCAAAAAAATGTTAGATTAAACTGAATCAATGCTTTCACTATACATAAAACATTCTCTATACACAGCTCAATAAACCACATAAAGTCTTTCTTGACATAATGAAGTAAAAGTTCTTAAAAGTGATTTAAGGATATGACTACTTTGGAATCCTAACACTGTACATAATCAACTTTTTTTTGCAAGGTAGGCGTGCTTGCAAATATGTCTTATTTTTTCGCGGTCAGCATTTGGAATAATTTTTTCCAGTGCTCAACAGCATCGAGGACCTAAGCCTACTTTGTCCGTTGTGGACTGTAACTTGTTTTTACTAGTTCGAGCTTCAAAACTGCTTGCTCTCACTCTGCAAAAAACAATTTAAAGTGTAGCTAGTATTCTGCACAATAGAAATAAGTTTGAAGAAGCTGTCTACAAGTAGAATTTCTTCAATACCTTTTAGAGCCGTGAAGAAGCTCTCTTGTCCAAGCTTGCAATTCATGTAATTTAAACTTCGGTTGATGAGAGCTTCTTCAGACCAAAATAAAATATGCATTACTCATGGTTGAGGTTTTCTAAATCAAGGCCTTGGTTTTATTTTGTTACATTCGTAATGTATCAACTGGTAATTCCATCAAAGATCGCTTGATTACGCAATGCAAAGCCTGAGCCTACGTTTAAAAATCTCTCATCTATGCACACGACCACTCTGTCAACACTAACATGAGAGTTTCGTATTTATACTTCTGCATTGCACTAATATGAGTGGTATTGGTCGAAAGCTTTTACCTGGCATCCAGGCATCCTCTTCCATTGACGTTTCCTTTTGTCAAGAAAATCTTGCTCCTCTAAACCCTTCTCCATGCACAGTTGCTTTGCCAATTCCCTGTGTTTTGTCACTCAGTCGAACATCTGTGAGACGGTCAATTCTTTTCGACTACAAATACGGTTATCCTGGATCCGTACTCGACAAAATTTGGCAAAAAATGTGTGCACACTGTGCATTCAATACATTCTAAAATGAGGTATATTTATTTTCTAAACCATTTGCATCTTTGAACTCCTGACTAACAATCTTCCAGAGTGTCAATCGAATAACTTGCCATCTTTTGCAAATATTTCCCTTAATGCATTTTGATGTGACCAACATCTTGTCATTGAGACTCTTTGAGGTCGACGCATTGATGTAACATAGGCTAATTGTTACCTTTCCTTTACTTGTACATAACTATATTTGCGTAATTGGGAAAAGGAGCTGTGCAGTTCTGTAGGATGTCAAATATCAACTTGTCCCGATAGATGGATTTCAGGCCTCCATATTGACGTGGCTGCAAACTTGAATAACTTTTTGAATGCAAAAGCATTGTAGATTCTCTTTTGGAGACAGCCATTTCACTCCTTTACACTTCCTTCTCGTCACAAACGCTCGATTGTAAGACTGTCCTGCTGCACTGCAAAAAGATGTATTTCATTTTTCTAAAATTCTCTTCAGCTGTATCAAATTCCATAAGCTGAAGCTTCCTCCCCCCTTTGGAAAGAAATTAGCGGCTCTCATTGACAGCATACCAGAGCAAATACAGCTATGTAAAAATGTATTACTTGAGAGTTCTCGTGCGTCTTGATTTTTCTTTGGAAAATCTGCCGAATTTGAAAAGATTTTAGAATTTTTATTTCTGGATAACACGTATAACATGATGGATAACATGAAAAAAGTTTCTGTAGCCAAGGCCATTTATCGTCCAGTTAATATACATTACTTTCAAATCAAAATAAGATTTGGGAAGCCCAGACCCATGCCTAAATCATTGACAGAAACTAATAGAAAGCTCTACGATCTTAGTGCGACTGAGATACATGCATCTTAAGAAAAGAAATCTGTTTAGAGTAAAATCTATCACAAAATATGAAAAGCTAAAGTATGGTTCTGGAAATTTTTATGGCTCAAGAGAACAAGGGTACTTAAATTTTAAAACTAGTTGTTGTCCTTCTGGAGGAAGTGGCACCCCATACCTACTGATCGTAACATGACTTTTGTGTTTTGGTACTTAGTTTGGTAATCAAAGTGATAGTTTAGGATCTTTGTGGAATTCAGGCATTTACGTAGTACGGTAAATATTAAGCCACGAGAAGAGCAGGTGACAAAGATAGAATAAAGCAAAAGATCATATAAAATTCATTTTAAAAACTTGGGAAACCCGATCCTGTCGGAAATGTTTCGACAAAATCCGACAAACCTCTCAATAGGAGGGACTGGCTCCCTCTGCCCCCGGCCACGACGCTTCTGCTTCTCACCATTTCAAGCCTTCTTTCAAATTCTTTTTCACATCCGTCTTGATGAATCTGCACAGCAAAATAGTTGAATTCTTTCTCGATCTCTACATTGTCAATTCCTAGTTTGAATTCTCCCAATTCTTCTGTTGTCATTACTTTCGTTTTTTTGACGTTTAGATACAGCCCACAAACTTTACTGTTCTCTTAGCAGATCTTTTTCGTTTTCTGCCAATAACGTGGTGTGATACCGTCATCTCAATGTCTTAAATTGTTGTATTTTAGTATCATCACCATCAAGTTCCCAGCATTAAGGCCTTGGGTACCAAATATCTCCATTTTTTTCAGTCATCAGTCTTGATTACAAGATCTCCTGTCCTGCTCGTTCCGGTCTATATCCTTAAATTAACAAGGATGTATTCTCTTGGTCTGCCCTTTGTTCTTTTACCATGTACTTTTCCCGTTGTTGTCAAATGTTCCAAACTGTGTCGTCTCTATGCGTGTCCGAAGAATTGCGCTTGTTGTTTTTTTGTTTTATTTTTAGTGTTAGATTCTAACTTTAGTCTTCAAAAAATGCTTTCATTTGTTCTTTTCGCTGTCAAACGTATTCTAAGTTTGTATAACCAAATCTCTATTGCGTGTATTTTCTCCTCCATTTTCTTACTTATGATCCAGACCTCACAGCTGCACATCAGCACTGATTGCACGTAAACACTGCAACTAAGAACAATGTATCGACAGCCTAACAGAATCAATTAAATCAAATTATCATAAAAATTTTAATCTTAGGTACAGCCCGACTTTTAGCCTTGCTGCGCGGCAGGGGACAACTTGAGGAGTAAAAGAGCTTAGTGCTTTAGAGCTTAGTGCTTGGTTTTACCAAGCCCTGTAGACTGTGCTTGTAGTAATCTTTGATAAATACTATGGGCCACGTTCTCCCCAACCAGTAATCTGGTACCAAGCCATCCGTTGTGGATACCCCAGTGTTTGCATGACAAGTTACTCTGCTTGCTAACTCACTGTTTTCCGCGAAACAAGGTAGTTAAGTCGGTCAGTATGACTAAGACCCTGAATTTCAAGAATATGAGGATGAATGGTTTAGCTGTAAGGGGCTTTAGTTACACATGTGAAGTTTTATTTACTATTGCAGAATAAAGAAGATATTTAATTGCTTTAAATCGATTTCCGCTTGTTATTTAGCATGAATGTGTAGTCCAATAATATGGGATCAATGCATTCTAATCTAAGTGCTTCTCTCGGCCTTTCAATTACGCTTTTTACACCTCTGCGAAAGTTACGTTATAACGAATTCTGATTGTTTGCTAGACTTTTTACCTAAAAGGGCATGAAAGTACATTCAATCAATAAAAAATGTAATGGTATCTATTTTTAAGATTTTCATGACCTCTTGCGACATTTACCATCATTCATTCGATCTAGACAAAGGCGCATACTACTTAGGATAAACTGAGCAAAATGACATTTAAAAATACTGAGAGGAGTCATTTTTCAAAACATTTGTAGTTTCTTTACGTAATCAGTATAGGTGTTGATCTAGCCCATGCGTTTTATATCTGATCCACTATAAAACTTTGGATTCAGCAGTTCCGCCAAAAATTTAAAGTTCTTTTCTCGGGCAAATCATACGTTTGGGCCACCTACTTAGCGTAAAAAAGAAAAGCGAAATTTATCTGACGGGTCCCAGAATTACAGCGTTGCTCTCCCTTTTCGGTGGAACTGTGGTAAAGGTCGACATTGATTATGCTAAAAAACTTTGCTGAAAATAAAGAAAGCACAAAAACAATACTGAAGAACATGGTTAGATGTATCAATAGTCGCAAAATCTTACAAGGGAGCAAGGTTTTCAGGTGACAAGTTGGTTATTTTGAGGATGGTCTGACGTATTGATTTAGAATATCAATACAATTGAAATGAAGAGTTCGTGTTTCATCAAAAGAATGAACAATATTTTTTTATCGTTCAAATAACAAGCGAGATGTAAGAATCATTTGTGATAATCATTTGTGTGCGTTTCTTCAATCTAAGCTCTTGAGAAATTGTTGCTGAGAATTGGAATGAACCTGGCCATTTCATCCTTGCAAGCTGGAGTCCAGAGCACGATAGGTACCAGAGGTGGATCCAGAGGGTTGCAACAGTTTCGGCTGAAACTTTCAGATTATAAGCAAAAATATTTTCAAACATTATCACCTAAATGTAATAATTTTAGTGATAAAAACCCTCCTTGTCATCTACAATATGAGTCCGTTTTATTCGCACTGGCTTTTCATGTTTGATCGACCTGGCAAATTCAGCGAATGTATATGGCGTTATGCGGTTAGCTGCTGGTTGCTTATCAAACTAGTAGACCTTTGCAGTACCGTAGGAAAAGCCCTCAACTTGTTCAAGTTGGAGAGTTGAAAAATTGTGGGAGCATCACTCTCTTTGCAATTATGAGTTGCTGAGGGTTGTAAGCCTATGAAGAAGTGTCCTGATATTTGCAAGCCAATCACAAAATACTATAAGGGTTGAAAGCCAATGTGAAGGGTAACTTGACATCACAGCTCCTTGGCAACTTTGCAAAATGAAATTAAGGTTCTAGGAAATTTGAATTTGTTTAAATAGAATGCGACAAACATAGCACTGCCAGTGTGGAGTTTCTGTGCTAGAAATTGCTACTTTCTTTTTCAGGATCCATGCGTAACAGAAGTTAAATCAGATTTAATTTACCTAAATTTGATTTCAGATCAGAAAAAAAATCAGATTTTAGGGTTCGATTGTCATGTGCTTCGCTTTAAAAATTTGTCTAAAATTTTGTGCTACATTCACTTTTGCTCCCAATAGTAGAGATGCTAATTAATATGGTAACTGTAAAGAAATCCCTTTAGAAAACCCTAATATTATGAATCTACACGTCTTCACTCTTTTGATGTTTTGGAATTATATGAAGTTTTTTGTTCGAAAAATATTTCTGCTCAAGACTTCTACAGGATTATTCCGTGATCTGGCCAGCATACCTTATTCCAGGAAATTAACGTGGCACTTAATTAACGCGCTTTTTTAAAATTCGCGTTAATAAAATACCCGTTAATTAGAAGCCACATAAATTTCCAGGCCGTTATAAAGGTTCTAGGGAAACAATAATGCCGTTAAAAAGAACCTACTGAAAGTCTGTACGCATTTTTTCCAGACTCAAAAAGGGCGTCCAATTATCATAGCTGGCTGGAGGGCGGACGGAATTGTTGACGTTTTAGAGAAAGCAAGATAATCTGGATTGGTATCAGCTAACCTTTTTATGACAGACTAGGGTACTGTCGTTGTGAAGAGAGAAAAATCGGAGGGCATTTAAACTTGTTTTATTTCTGTTTTTATTAGATGCATCATGTATCCAAGTTTAACTGAAACGTGTTGATTTAATTCTTATTTGACAAGGACAACATTGTTGCTTATAATGCACTTCAAAAATTTCCATGTTCTTAACAAATATTGTATAGTGTTTAGGTTATTCGTAACTTTGAGATCCTTGAGTTTCGTTGAGTTCCGGGTGGGAGCGGTTCTGAACTATCCTGTGATATTTGGAGTTGAGGATGGCCTTCGTCTCCGCCTGGATTTAGGCGAGCAGTAGCATAGTTGTGGATGAGTGACCTGGCCGCATTGCTGCAGCTAGGTATTGGAGGGCAAGAAGGCCTGCGTGTTCTTGGACGGGAAGAGATTTTGTTTCTTGGTGGAGATGAGGGATGGAGGACATTTTGGTGCTTCCAGTTTCTATCCAGAGAGCAGTATTCTGGGTCGTTGAAGTTTTGCAATATTGGATTTGGAGGCTTGGTAGGCACAAATGCCAAGTCCGTAGTTTATGACTATGTGCGAAAATGCAGTGTGTCACCATGTTTATAAGGCCCCTGATGACTTCCATCTATTGATTTAGAAAATCTTTTTATTTTGTTTGATAGCCGGTTTCCTGATACTCATATAAAGACAGCAAGGTGGATGAGCTGAATAAATATTTTGTCACCTCAATTTGTGGTCTGAGGATGTTAATCATGCATTGAATCCTATAAAAACTAAAGTCATGATTCTAAGTGCAAAGCAAATGTCTAACATCCATGCTTTACATAACTATGTTCCTGGCATAGACATAGGAAGCAATTAATTGCATCATGTTTACACCAGTAAACGTCTTGGTGTCCATTTTAATTTAAATCTGAAGTGAGAGGAGCACATCTCTCAGACCATGTCAAGTTGTTACGCTGCACAATCAGTTCTGAGAAATCTCAAGAACATTATGTCCATTCATCTAAAAAAACAAGTTGCTGAACGTCTCGCATAGTCCAAACTAGATTACGCACACGCAGTTTTTATGCCAATCCCCAATGTTCAAATAAACTGCCTTCAGAAGGTTCAAAACTCTGCGGCCAGCTTTCTGCTTTGCAAATTTTCAAAGAGAAGGATGTTATTGGTCTAGATTGGTTATCAATGAGAGAACACTCTGATTCTTAAGTACTTGTAACCTTCTTTAATTCACATTAGGTATCTTGATTACTTTTTGACACCTTTCATTTTTAGATACGTTTTCCAGATGTAGAGCCATTGTGTGCATAAGCTGGTGTTGGTCCATTATAATTATAATTTTTATATTATTAATATTATCATTATTATTGCACACTGAACGTTTTATGTTATTCTTCAAACTTGCATCTTTCTTAAATCTTTCTTAATACGTTATCTAGAATAAAATTAGCTCTTACGGTGAAAGTGTTGCTTTTTAGTATTATTTTCATCTAATTATGATATTATAAATTACATAAATGTTACAGATTTCAAAGATCTAATCTTGTCTAGATAGGTTTGTCCAGTATTTATTTTGAATTTCTCATTGGCTATCTTCAATGACATACATGTTTAGAAAAACAGCTAGTTTTTTGTTACATCTGGTTAGTCAAAAGCACAACAATGTCCATTACGTACTAATGCATATAACCTTGAGATAAGTATTATTTTTTGCAGGTTGTGTACACCATGTTACCTTTTGGCTAAAACATCCACGTAGTTGGAATTAGCAACAAAAGTCTGCCGTTTCACAAAAGTGTCCTGAAAATCCGGTCGTGCAGACACACTTGGGTGAAGCTAATGCAAGGCCCGTATTTGGCAGCTGGCATGATCCTCCATTGAGGCATTGCTTTCGGGAAGAGCAGTGATTTTGCTGTTAAGAGGAAGAAATGAAGGACTAAAGGTTAAAAACTGACCAGATTAAATCTCTCACAAACCAGTAGACGGTTTTTGAAACATCAAAATCCCTACAGAGAGTAAAGGTTGATTATCACATTTCCAAGTTAAACAAGAACAAACAAACTTAAGCCCTATATATGAATTTCAACGTTCATTTACAAGCTTAGAATTGAGCCACTACTTTCAGTGAATCAAGGCACATTGGTATCCGGTAACTCAATGAAAGCTGCAACATTTCTGGGAAAGCTTTAAGTATTAATTACAGATCAGTGGATCAGTGTTGAAGGTAGGGGGTGCTACAAGTGCTCTAAAACCCTTCAAATTTTTAATAGTAAAATTTGGTGTTTGTATATAATATCTTGTTTTTGTACCATCCAGATTCGCAATTTCCGCCAAATATTCAATGGTAAACAATTTCAATGCCGCTTCACTTCTATTCCTTGACATTGACTTGTGATAGTTTTTCTGTAGTGAATATTCATTGCCACTTCTGGTCATTGACATCTGGTTAATTAATGGACCAAATTGTATATTTTTGAGCATCCTTCGAACACCCCCAGTCCGAGGTTTAGTTAATTCATGACTGATTTTAACCAATCAGTGATGCGGTGGATTGAAAGTAGCCAATAAGCTTTTGATCTTGTAGGTGCTCACTTTTGGAGGCAACACCCCCTATTGCCAAGCGTAATTCAAAGTTTCCACTGTATACCAAAAGAATGTTTTTAAAAACTGGACTGAGCAGTGTTTTAATATATCAGAGACTTCAGTACCCTTAAAATTTGAACAGGATCCGCTCTTGCAGATTGTTATGCCAGGATTATATTTAGTCGTTTTGCTTACTAAATATTGTATTTCATAATTTTGTCGCAAGGATCTGACGATTCTGTACAAGTTGACGCATTGTTGTATTGAAATAAAAATAACACAATCTGACAAGCACATTACATTGTGACCAAGAATTTTAGTATTTGTGATGTTTACCTACAAAAATCATAGTGACTTGCAGACATTGCCTATCTATGACTCTTTTATACATGAAGGGACCTTATTTAGACTATTTTTACTATCCGACTTCAGAGATGCTACTGCTCATGAAATACAGTAAGAAAGACGGTTTTAGTTTAGCTATTTTGAAGAGGGGGTAGGATGGGGTGTCCTAATGTTTTAAACTTAGGCCACGTTTTGTTTAGCACAAATTGGTACTGATTTAAACTATCGTTATAATAGGAATAGTTTATACTAACGTGCCACTTTACATTAGCGAGACAGTACGACTACACTGCTGAGATTGTTCTCATCAGAATTAATCCATACGAGCTGTATTGTTACATTTGAAAAATACCAGACCATAGTTACCTCTTATGATGGTTTTCTATTATGCTCGAAACTATTTCTGACAGTTCACAAAGACCTACAGAAAAGGTGATGTCTCCAACGAAGGTAATTACTTAAACAAGCATATTTTTGAATTAACGAGTAAACTGTTAACTAATTGTCCAGTGTTTAATATGGACGGTGATCTGATTATACTTCGTACTCCTATACGAGGAATAGGGCAATTAGATTTAAGCGTAATTTTCATCAATTGTTGAGTAATGGGAAATTCGGATATTATCAATTTTGTATTAGGTCTATAATAATTTTGGTTAGTGTTTGCTTTATTGTATTTAGTTAAATGCATATATACACATGGTTCAGAGAACATGTGGAGTTATTTTAACTTTCAAGTTTGAACTCCCCTTGGGAAAAACAAAAATCGAAGCCTATGAATAATACGTTACCTTCATCATTTCCCACAGTGAAGCAACTATTCCTTTTCCTTGATAATTAAAATCAGCTACATTGTCACTAATTATGCACTTTGCTTGCCTTTCCTGGCAAATGGATGCTGAAAAAGTACAATTCTTATGTCTAACACACTCTAAGCTGCATTGTGTCATGGAATGCAAGCAAACATCGCCTTTGGTTGTTGACTTTCTTTTGTTGTCTGTAAGTCGAAAAAAGGACCCAGCATCCCAGAGAGACTCTTGTACGCCCTCTAATGCCACTGCGTGAATCATCATCAACATCTGAGAGACAGCCAATGCCAAGAGAAAATTATCTGTACTTTTTGTAATTAACATGTTGATGAAAAGAAAGAAAACTGAGTGTATTACCTAGTCAAATTCCTGTTTTGCAAATATCCTTGAACCTTTGAAAACACAGTTACATGTATTACAGACAAATCAGAACAATACTCAAATTTAAACCCACAACTCCTGCAAAGTCACGCAATATATTGATGGCATTCAAGTACGTTACTTCCCTGAATATCTTAATTTTAGTGAGCGTTAAATAAAATAATGCAACCACCAGTGGAGGCTGATGGGATTTTTCGTTGGTGGAGGGGGCAAATTATCAGATTTGGGTATGACCCAGTATAGTTACAGGGGCCATGCCCCTATTTCGTATTGGAGATGTTAAATGAGAACCAAATGTACCTTTTAGAGTCGTGTTGCTCAAGAACCTAGGCATTTAGTAAATCTTCAATAAAAAGTGTTTACCTTAAAAAAGAGAAGTTACACAAACACGTTCATAGCAAATGTTAATAACAATTACTGTTGCTTCTACAGCAGAGCTGACGAGAGAGAAGTCTTCGTGTTATGCTAAACTCATAACAATGGTCTATCGCTATAAATTGGTGATAGATATTCTGCTAACTAAGAACAAAACAAGATAAAAAAAGATATCACTAGGCCAAAGCTGAAACAGCAGACATTTACCACGGCTGCAATTGTTCTGTCCCAACTAAAGTATTAGCCATTTACTTCTCTAGTTTACAATGTATTTTCGTAAAATCAACAGAATTTCTTCCCAGTTTACATAAGACCATCCATTAGAAACTGTCAGGAATGCAACATAGCTGTCTTTCTTAGTCAGGAATTGACCTCAGGGTATTGAGCTCGACTCGTTATTGTGAACAGTTAAAATGCCCCGTGATAACTATCCTCTGAGCATATGTCTTGTTCTGCTTTAAAACATATGATTATGAAATCTTCTAACACTGGTTTCAAATATTACGAAGTCCACCAGGCACTCACGTCGCTTTTTAGTGGGAACTTTGGTTAGGGCATCCTTAATAAATAGAAATCTATTCCAAGTTTGACCAAAAGAGCCCAGTACATTGATCAATGACAATATTTTATAACTCCTTTCTTTTGCAACATCACTACAACAAATGATCCAGCAGGATAAAAAGTACATTGTACTTTTCAACAAAGCACTACATTTCCAAGCAATGCCATGTTGGTAGTTAATGAATTGTATGAAGTGCGCCACTCAGCTTACTATTTCACCGAAAAATAATCAATTAATGAAAAGATGAAGTCTGGAGATTTCCCTGTCATACTGGCGGAACTTATGTGAAGAAAGACAATTGTAGACAGGAGCTTTATCATGACATGAGTCGTATGCTTTTGTCTCCCTAAACGTAGCTCATAAAAAGCATAACCGTGAGTTAAAAACGGAAAATCACAATTATCAGCCAATCGAATATACAAGATTAATCGCTCTTCTTTGGAAAGGATTTCCCAGGTATTTATTTTTTTACTTTGCCTGACCCTTAAATTCATTGTTAAGGAACTTCTCTTTTCCTTATCAAGTTCGTTTCTTACGGCTTAGTATACTCACAAGATACAAATTGAGACTT
>JANTCA010022367.1:0-23487 GCA_024741275.1 Chironex yamaguchii
TAATAGCACTACTATGCTGCCAGTATCACTACTAGCCATGCAAATGCCACCCTTAGTACAACTAAAACTGTTAGTAATACGATAATAGCACTACTATACTGCCAGTATCACTACTAGCCATACAAATGCCACCCTTAGTACAACTAAAACTGTTAGTAATACGATAATAGCACTACTATACTGCCAGTATCACTACTAGCCATACAAATGCCACCATTAGTACAACTAAAACTGTTAGTAATACGATAATAGCACTACTATTCTGCCAGTATCACTACTAGGCATACAAATGCCACCATTAGTACAACTAAAATTGTTAGTAATACGATAATACCACTACTATACTGCCAGTATCACTACTAATACGACAATACCAGCAATGCTATACTACGGCTATGGCCAGTACAAATTCTAGCATTACCATACTACCAACATAAAACCACCATTGCCAGCACGAATACGACTATAATACTAAGAATACCATACTACCACTACGTTAAGACGATCATGCAATGCTATTGGCTGCGATTTAGACGTATAAAAATATCATTATACATAACAGAGTAGTCCAAAATATTACCTCCAACAAACTCTCCATACTCTGTAAGAGAATGTCGTTGCTTTCATCTGAAAAGACCGTCAGCCTTGCGTGCTCTGTTTTCTCAGAGCCTATCAGATGTTTCTTTCCTTCCAAATTGTAGAATAATTGTAGAGTCATGAGCTCAAGCACTAACAACGACTGCACTTGTTGTTTATTCCCACTCAGCTGATCGTCACTCGGCTAAAATAGAATCACAGAGAATCGTACTATTGCTTTTAACACGAAGCCTGACATAGAATTAGTTATAAGCACAAACAAGACTATTAAGTGGCAATACGGCTACTGTATTCCAGAGATAGGCCGAGTAAAGTTCATTCAGGGCAACGCACAAGACACTATAAAAGTCAGAAAATTCCAAATGATGACTGTAAACAGAGCTGAATAAAGGAGGCAATAAATACTAAAGCATGAGCTAAGAAAAACTTCGGATGAAAATGTGTATCACGTCGGGGGTGGTGGACTACGCTAAGCTACATTTGTAGAGATATTTCTCCCACCACCAGACTACAAGAAGTAATGTTTTATGTCTTAGAGAATAGAGCTGTTTTATGTCTTAACATAGCAAATCCGTGGTGAATGGGATCAAAATGTTCTGAAATCTTTCAGCTATGGGTTCACTGACTTGATGAGAGCTAGCATTTCTTACAGACACTTTATTCCCAAACCCAAGTACACAACAGAGCTACTCTTGAAAAAGATCAGCCGGTTTTGAAAAGTAAATGCCATCCAACTTATGAGCAATTAACATTTTCCACCAAAATATCTTACAGCAGTACTAAAATAAAATATTTCATGTATAATGGTGACTAATGCACGGTGGACAACTAAAAAGGGGATTTATAAGGATCCTAAACATACCCTAAAGATGCAACTGCTCTACATGGTATGGAATGAACACGGCAGAATGGACAGGAATCAAAATTTTCAAGACGTTAATGACCTTTGGCATCTTACACGCAATTTATTTGTTCCAGTCACTTCGAATCTGTAGTGACTGTGTACTGTTGCGTACTCCTTGACTGTTAAAAACGTGTTATAGTGAACACAAGATCTGTCGTGATTTAGTGGATAAGACAACGATCTTACAAGCCAAGGGTGGCGGGGGGTTCGAATCTCCGTCACCACAAGAAAAGGCCATTAGGAAGAGAAGGCAACGGAAGCCCACACCTAAAAAAACCACTTTCTGGTACATTCATGTATCCTGGCATGGAAACTAGCCACACGATAATGACTACACCACAAGATAAACCAACCACAGAAAAGAAAAAGAGAGGAAGACAAAAAACAACACTGAACAGACAAATAGAAAAACAGAAAAAACCCTACACAAACAAAAGTTGGTAATTATCTGACGGAATGAAATCACGCTTGCGTACACTCACTTTAAAATTCGGTTGGCCACGTGGAGACAACATTCCGGAACGCCTGGCTGTAATTTCTGTTCGTAATGATTGTATAAACTTCTCATATTCGGACCGTTGAACGTTCCACTCGGCTTCTGTAAGGCAAAAGGAGAGTTTTTAGTATGAAAAGAAGTGAAATTTGCCAATACGTACCATACACTTCTTCGCCATTGCGGTGGATTACTCAGAGGATTTCATCAATTTATTTGGTCTCTGTAGCTCGGTGAGGATGGCTTTAAATCGGAGAACTCTAATTTGATTCTCCGGTAATTGACAATGATTCAACCTCTGCTTTTGATACCAGTCCAGGTCGCCTGCCGTTGTAACGATACGCGAGGACAGGTTAGGAAACAGAGACACACAGTGTTAAAACGATAGAAATCAGTGCTAAGGCAATGTCGGCATAAAAAGCGCTGTTTAGATCCGGAGTAAAACCCATCTATTTTGGCACGGACGGTGAACGCAAGGCAAAAACGGTTACGTTCTGCTCCGTTTTCGATTGAAAACGGAGCAGTGTGAACGGGGCCTTAGTCTTAACTATTGCAAGTTTAGAAATTTGCCTTAAAAGCACTCGGTATAGAAAACAAAGGCGGTTTTACAGGAGGTGAACTTGTCAATGGAACGGCTCTTGCGAGCTCAAATAAAGCGAATGATTCTTTCGATCGAAATTGTGTTGATAAGACTCGACCGAAGAAGTAGGTTTGAGCTTTACTATGTCGATTCAAGCTTCTTTCGCTTGCTAATTTAAACCAATCAAAATGAAGCACGATAGTTGTAGTTACATGTGGTGGCGAGGTCACTGGCGCCAAAATTTGTTCGCGGAAAAAGTTAATGAGAAAAACTGGACTGAAAAATTTGTCTCGGGCAAGCGTCGGGATTGTTCGAAATACAGGCACGGTGTTTTGAGTTCGAAGTTAGGTCATCAAGTATAAAAGTAATTATGTACTAACAATGCACCTGGACTGCCTCCTTGTAAAGACACCACTCCCTAATACATTTGATAACCAACTTATGATAATCGTTTGCACTAGCTGAACTTTACAATACAGGTGTACTGAGACATTGATTGCGAAGGGATCTGTTCGTGTTCACCACCCTATATCAATGACCAACGATGTAAACGCCCGACGGGATAGATATCTGACTCGATTTGAAAACAATGGTCATGAAGCCAATTGGCGGCCATTGTGAAAAGCGCCTAAATTCAAGGTTATTACCCATCTATAAATCAAATAAATGCCCTACTTCTTAACGTGGCAGCAACATGTTTTTAAAGGCAACTTTGTGCTTGATTTAGACACTTTTCTACGCACGCACTAATCCACTTTAACCGTAAATTTATGATCTTAATTGGACGCTTAAGTGGCGACTGTAGTAACCTCGTTCTAGAAATGGCTTCGGGCGTCTACATCACTTGAGATGGCAAAAAATGCTACTATCTCCCATCAGCATTAAGGCAATTTCATCATATACTTTTTATCCTTATTTGGCAACTAAGTCAAAGACCCTTCATCCAAGGCAATAAGTACATTTCCCGCTACAAATATAAGCATATAGGTACCTTCATTAAAATGCAAAAAATTCTTACCTAATGATTCCAATTTACTAGCAAGACATTCTGCTAATTTCTTGTAATCAACCTGAAAAATTGAAAACGAAGATATGGAAATAACAAGGAAAATACGATTACAATGCGCTCTCAAATCTCGGACGGTTTCCTTATTTTCTTTTCATATATACTTACTGTTACCCTCTGTCGAATCTGCATACAATATTTGTTTTGACTAGTTTCAGTGCTGGAAGACTGGTGACTTTGCATCGTAAACAAATCGCAAATACCTGTATTCATGTCATGCAATGTCTGTCGTACACTGAAAGGAAACTCCTACTTTGAACTGTAGCTTGAAACGTGGAACCTTTCTTTCTTCCTCTATCTAACAACAGGATGGATCACATAACATAACTTTCACACAAGTTACTATATGCTTGAACACTTGTTTGGTGTAAAGAATACGACAGGTCTGTGAGCATCGTAAGAAACCCCTTACACCATAACATCGATTATCCTACAACGTAAATTGCTCCTAACTCCTTCCGGGAAGTCTACAGCTACAGTTCAACCATTAGTAGCCAATTAAAACGCTTTACACCTGATCACATTTCAAACAATCCTTTAAGTAAACACAAGTAATGACCTGTCATTCACCTACTTTATCGTACCAGTTCTCCTCTGGTGTCATTCCTGGTTTCGCCAGCTCACAAAATGGCATGCAAACTGATCCCAAACACTGAACTACAATTCATACAAGCGGTTCTTAACTTACGTATTATCCAGTGTACAACTACAAAGTTTCGGACATCAGGAAACGAAAGCAAAAAATATCAAAGGGACTGCCCCTATTTTAACCAGGATTATCACGATTTAAAAATTGTTATTACGTACTAAAGAGAAGAGGCTAAAGCGTCTTTTCCTAACCTCGATTATAAGCCGGATACTTTCTCTCCTAGTTTTCAGAATCTACGAATCTCGGTAGACAACTGAAGACGAAGTCTAACCTTTCCTACAATACATTCTTGAAGTATGTGAGCGCAAACTTTTAGTTATACTTCACGTCTTATCACAAGTTAGCTGCGAAATGCATGAGGATAAGCAATGTAAAACGGCAGATTAAGAACTACTAACAAATGCAGAAACATTACGTAAAAAATTCCCAAAATGGCTGCAAAGTGATCTTCTCCGTAGGTTTTGTATCTTTTGAAATCACCTGTCTAATCCGTCGCACGAGGAAGCCCCTGTCCTTTCTTCAAGTCTATTACAGTACCACAGTTTAAAGTTAGTATTAGTACTCACAGTAATTGGTGTTGCAAGTCGAAATCCCAGAGGCTATACCAACAAAACTCCAAATAAGTAGGTAGGTGGGAACGTAGGCGGACTGCAAGCGATAATTAAAACGGTTGAGCCAGCGGTTATGATGCTAGAAATTTAAAACACTTTCATTGCTCACCCACTATAGACCAGTGTCTTCACATCGATTATCAACATTGACGACTGAACAGTTGCCTCGTTAGTGATCTCACCATTTTAGCATCTTGTTGGTAGGTTTCTAGGTATACGTTACCGCGAATTAGGCGTGCCAACGAATGACGAACGGTTGTCTTGGGCAAAAAACATGTGATCAAGAATGGTATTTAAAAAATAATTAATAGTCAATATCAATGAAATTTACGTTAACAAAAACTAAATTGCATAACTTACATCATAATTTACATGAGCCGTAACCTGAACTTTCATTGCACGTGAGCCGAAATTCAAACTGCATTTTGTCTCGTGTACGTCCTTGACAGTAGGAGCAACACATACCTGTGAACAAAAATCAAATATATGTTGAAACGGATTCAAGAAATTAATTACTACTACGAGAGTATCCAAATTTTAATGATCATAACATCACATTCATGGAAATGGTTCTATTAATGGAAGATATGTAATGAATATTTAAAGCTGATAAGCACAAAGGCATTATGTGATGGTTGAAAAACCGAAAATAAAGTCAAGGTGCCTTTTTGATGTATAGGGTGGCATCCGTCTCCATTTTCTTAGCCTTTGGGCCACACAGCTGGTCCATTAGTAGCACTGTGTATTTAAGTTTCATAATCTACCCTATACGTGGTGAGTGTTCAACCAAAAAAAAAGCACCATGTACTATTTTAAACGTCTTTGGTTTGACCAAGTTGCAGATTCGAACTTCAACCTTCCGCAAACAAAGCAAGCAAAGAAATAGGCAAAACTCATCAAAGTGAGCAATTGACTGACGCGTCATACAAGAGATACACGACACAAGAACGAGTAAATGTATCAAGAGTTTACACCACGCATGCCCTTCAAGATAAAAAAAGGTATTTCCAGAAATATACAAGCTTGAGAAATTGATAACTAATGATCAAACCAAAATATTAGGGGAATCCAGGAGGGATAACCAAAACGATAAACCTTGAAACGTAAGAATGCAGAATCGAGTATCAAAATAGGCCGGTTGGGGATCGAATCCATTGATCGCAGTGAAGATAAGAAGTTGATTATAAAAAAAAAAATAAAAAAAAAATCCTGGGCTACACTGGCCAAGATAAGCCGGTTGCTTTCATCAAACATGGAAACGAAATTCATATGCCAGGCAAACAAAGCCTTGATGTATGACTTATTATGCTTAGGAACCGACCCATCGAAAAATGTAAACCTTGACAATGAACTACGCCTTTTCCCAACATCAAGGACTGTATCCTGTGTAAGTGAGAACGCTACATAAAACCAAAATCCACCGCATTTAGAATAACCTACTACAACGTGTTATCTATCTGCGCCATCAGTGTTTTGAATACGTAGACAATATAAGTTTTTGCGGGTATACGATAGGGAACGGCCGTAAAGCTATATCAACAATTAGCGTGCTTTAGTAGCCGGTACTCAGGGAGTCGCGTGTTGACACCAAGATTGATGGGAATAACAGCCCCGTCAGCATAACAAAAGGAAAGTAAACTTTCTTGACGCATCTAAGGAGAGAAAATTTCGCGACTTGTCACTATCAAGAAAATATGGAACAAATTTTATTTGAAGAATTAAAGTATAACTTCATAACAAAAGAGATTTGAACTGATTTCGAAATATTTTGTCCGTGTACATGTAATGCAATGGTGGTACTTAAACATATGATAGAGCACACTACGCATGACATGCTGGTCGGTAATAACGAATACCAATAATCGTTAGGGTTTATCACATGTCACAGCAGATAGAAACACGCCAAACCTGGGGGTCTGCAGTAGATCACCCACGATGAATGTAAGAATTACCGGTACTTGCAAAATCGTAGACGGACAATGATCATTACTGCTCCTGCATAGTCAGACCATAAGTCCGACTTAAAGAGCCACTATGTAAATACCCGACTTAACTTAAGGAATGGTCCATATGTCAAAATTAAACTTGATACAACTATTATAAAAGAAAAAGAACAAGTTGACGTTCTTAAACACATACCACTAGTCGAGTTTTACAATTTCCTGAGAGTCCTTCCTGCAGTAACCGTGTCAGTGTTGAATTTCTAAACGGAACATGGCCACGATTACCCTCAGCCAGAGCTTGTATCACATTCCTTGAAAAAAAACATAAGACAAGGATAAAGGTCAACTCCGACGGTCAAAGATCAAAGGGCACCCCGAACGTCCCGTGTCAAAAGTCTGTCCGAAGTGGTGCTCATCTCTCGTTTTCAGTTCTCAGCCAGGGGGTTACATGTCTGTTAATGACACCAGTGCTGTGGTACGTATCCCCATGTGAAGCTCCATATCCAATACAACGTAGCATAGGTTTAACATAACCGAGTAGCCTGATATCATGCCTACAAATAAGGGTATAAGTCCAACCACCTGCAACTGGCACTAGGGATTCATAATTGTAAACCAGTCCACTTTCCTGCTGCACTAAAAATTGGACGCTAATGTTAAGCCAATGCTCTCTAAGGTACAGTCGTTTACTTGGCTGTCTGCCTGTTGAATTGTACGCTGGAAAATGAAATAATTTTTTAGCACAAGGCCTTCTGCAAACATCTTTTGCCTCCTGAGTGGGTGATCAACGAAAGTTCTTTCCCACCCACTGATTCAAATTAATTTCTTGTTTACTAGCAACCTGACTGCATGAACAGGGAGGGAAGTCGCTGGTAAGCAGAACACGAAAGACTGCGTCTTGAAACTTCAAACAAGTTTCGGTAAAGGGGCCTGCTCAGAAGACATTGGTGAAGGCGTAGTGTTAGGTTTATCCCTCCCACATCTAGTAAGACGTACGAAATAAATCAACAAGATGAATAATTTGGAGAGACTGATGAAAACAAATCAGAGAATATACTCTTTCTAGTGAGGAACCCTACGAACGAAACGTACCCTAATTCGAGAAGAGACGAATTTATGTGTTGTGCTTCTTGGAGTCTTTCTCCTCTTGCTTTTGTTTTCTTGATTCGTTCACTCCCTGCTAGATCACAGCTGAAAATACAAAGGATGGAAAACTAACAGTCAAGAAAAGCAAAGAATGGACAAACCAAACAACTGTTGGATACTTTTCAGTAGTCAATGTTTTCATGGTACAGAATTCCTGGGTTTCCATAGGCGTTTTCTCGACATAAGTTTACAAATGTCAGCCAACACGCCGAGGCCATCCTGCAGTCAGTTTGTCCCACATGGGCCTAAACATGTCTTGCAGGCCACGTCGGTATAGATCGGAGTATACCTAGGTGACGACAGATAAACAAGATCAGGAAAAAGCAAATTTGGGAGAAAGGTAGCAGGGAAAGATATTAATACCTTCTTGATAATAAAAGACCTCACAGTAAAGGAGCATTGTAGCGACTTCTTTCAAGGAATCAGAATGAAGAAATGAACAGGAAGAGAAGACAAGAAGGTAGTAAAAAAGAGTGAAACACGAAGGAGGAGAAGAAGGACACAACAGAATAGGAAGAACAAGAAAGAGGAAGGACACAGTAGAAGAAGATGACGAAGAAAGGGAAGGAAAAAAGAAGTAAAGGAAGGAGGAAGGAAGCAAGGGAGAGGAGAGAAAAAAAGGAAAGTAAAGAGGAGGAGGAATGCACCAGGAAGTAGTCAAGAGAGAGAGCAAAAAGAAGATCAAGAAAAAAACGGTATCCCAAAAAAAGTAATACATCAATAGAGGTTTGAATTTACAGTTGACACTGACCCAGTACGTTATGTAACTATAAGGACAGAAAAACACTCACAGATAAATCTGGCCTCGCACTGATGTTACATTATCGTCAAGATCGGTAAGCTGATCCACGTAAGAATCATCATCCTGAAATAAAACGTAAGCAAAATAAATTAGTAACTACCAGCAGGGTTAATACAAAAAATTAGTTCAAGATTTTAACGATAACAGTGCATCGCAAAAGGGCCTGCCCGAAATAAATAAAAACACTATTTGTCATAATTCACTTCGTATATAGGCATTATACTTACCTCTTTCCTAACCGCCAATGGACGACTCAACTTACACCGAACTTACAAGCACACCAGTAAGAGTCAACAGGATCTGACGAATGACCACACACAGAAACGCATTTTAAAACGCACACAAGCACAATTTTTAGCGATCTGTGTTATAAAAGTTAAATTGATGAGCATTTAAAGAGATGAATTGTAAAACATTTCTTAGACGTTAAGAGACGTTAAGAGATACAAGAATATTTTAGCTTGTCGACTTGATTTTCAAACGAAGGTCTAATAAATTACACCGAGAGGTCAACATGAATAGCAAGACTTCTGCAGTTGAAGGGAGCATGTACAAACTCAAGCACCTAGATTACCTCCTCTGAACACGAATTGACAAGAGTACAAAATTTGAAGATTTGAACCCGGGTCAGTTAACGTCTTCAATGCTTCATACACACTACGTCAAAATGTTTGTTGAAACAGACGAAATTAAAATGGGTGAAATTCAATACAGGAAGATCTGTCTATCCATCTTGAATGATAAAGAATTTTTTAATCGCTTCTGTTGAACGGTTAAATTCAGCAGTAAAGGTGACAAGTTGGCTGGCTTGAAGTTCAGAAAGTCAACCATTACAACTTACCTTGGCACAAAGTACCCTACCTACATATATCCAGCGTAATGATGGTACACCATAAAACTATCTATGTGTGTATATTTAAACATGCAGACAACCATCTTATAATATTTCTACGTAAAATAGGGAAGTATAGTTTATGCTGGGTTGCTAACTTACAAATACAAATATTGGTTTTCAATTTAGGATGCTCGACACTAAGAAAATTACAGCTACTCCTCTATTCTCATGGTTAACAACACTTCACCCTGTCTGATCTTGCAACGAATTTTACATGTATAAGCCAGCTATCATGTGCTCCGCTAGTAAATTCGAAGTACACATCTGATAGGTACAATAAGCAAGGCTATATCCGTGCAATAGCACGGTGAGGCCTAACAACACAGTTAGCATGTTTTAATCAAATCCACTAACTGGACAAATCATAACATGCAACACCAAAAAGAACACGCAAACAAATCTACCAAGGTAAATAAGAGGTTTAATGACTGTGCTAACCTGACCACCATCGATTAGGAAACGCACCTATTAGGGCGGATGAAATTTAGCATGACTCAGCTAATCTGACCACCATCGACCAGGAAACAACAGCCTACACATATCCTTATCAAGGATCGGCACACAATTCCAATTCGGAAAGTTCATTTTTATGCATCGAGAGTGAAGATAAGGGAAGTAATTACCCTACAATTAAAGCACATATGCTGTAGACGACATTTAATGGTTAAAATGTTAATATCACTGACAACATTAAAATACTGACAATACTAAAATTCACTATTTAGAATTCAAATTATCAATGATTTAACGTGCTAGTATGCGTTTACCTTGAGCGATTGCACTTTAGCACTGCTATTTGTCTCTTAAATTTAAAGGTTAAATTATAGAAAATAATTCTCGCATTTAGTTTAACGTGAAAACGCTTTTGTTTACTTTGGGAATAGTTTTAAATGGATACAATTTGCAAAAGTAATCTCTAGATAAAGTAGTTTTAAACGACTACATAGAACAGATCGCTTTTATTACGTTTTTAGTATTTTACTGTTGGTCGTTGTCACGTTTAGTAATAACAAGTTGCAGTTACACGACGAGCACACGCACACCAAACGCAGTCCAGCACACGCTTGATATCATACCTCGTCATCCAACGGCACGAAAGACGCCTGACTGGAACTCTGGGAAAGAAGGTAATCACAAGAGTCACGTGGCTGCCTGATACAAACTCATACTCAAAACGAGGCACAAATGACCATTACTTAACAGTGAAGTGAATGCATCCTTTCTTGTCTCAAACAAGTACTGAACTGATCTTTAAATTTTACAGTACTGAAAAACAACAGCAAACGCCCGGGGAGTCAATGCTTTAAGACAAATTTTGTCCTAATCATGCTTACCGCTTCGCTGTTTTTGTCTAATACTCTTTCAGCTTATTATCTAGTAGTGGTTATTTGATCTTGTGATAAGGGATGCAGTTGAAAAGCTTGTAGGAAGTCATGGCTTCTCAGATATGAGCATTTTTATCCCGATACGTCAAAGGGTGTTTGACAGAGCTCTTAATCGCACAAATTAAACAAGATAACTTGTGAATTCCTTCGGAGTAATGTTCCTGGTAACCACAAGAACTGAAAATTTTAAACAGAAATGAGGTCCAGTTCAAGAAAAAGTATAGAACTCTGCATAGTAATCACAGAAAATAACAGCGATTAGTCCTCTGATGGAGTATAGCAATTTCATTCAATTTTTCACTATTTAAGCAATCCAAGTTATTGCAGCATCCCCATTTACTCCTTACAACCCAATCAGGGAAACACTGGATTACTGTAGCCCAGAAAACCTCGGCAAGTTTACGCATGCTCACCAGCGCTGCATACTTGTCTATTATCAGGATTGTCACACCTTGATTTGTTTACTTTTTTTCGCTTTATCAATGTCCACTGCGCCTGCGTGGTTCTACTCGTGCAGTCAAGATCAGGTCAATATGTTTCATGAACTTACTTCGCAATTTTGAGTGGAAATAAGATTATCTTTTCCCACCTCGAGATAATTCAAGGACAAAAAGATCTCCAGCAGTACCTAATTTAAAAATTCAAAACGTTTCACACCGAGTGACTAATTTTACAATCAATTCCTTTTTCTTTACTTCGATGGCTGTTCACGATAACGAGCGTGGTCACAGCAGTCGGAAAATTAAACCACCATCACTCGCAAAAAATTCGCAAAAGAAAAGTTGCGTTACTCTCAGTAAGAAGAAAGATGGGAGTGGGTTTTTTTGTACCTGATAACTAGTTGGTAAAATGCACGAACATGTTCTCCAAATGGGCTTATAGTAAATACCAGTTACTAGACGCTGGATTCGTGAGTTTCTTACTAGCCAAAATAAACCAGCGCGCTACAAATAGAAGTTCACGCCCCTACTGCTCGGTACAAAACTTAATTACTCAGGCAATAAAAAGCAAAAAGCAAGTTTAGCTTTGAATGTTGGGAAACAAAGAGGGCAATCCTATGAGAGGAGAGGACGTGCTGTTGAACTTCAATATGAGAGCAACATAGGTTAAAAGATCAAAGAAACCGGCAAAGTCAGTGAAATGAGGACAGGAAAAGCTGGAGAAACGAAGTTAGTCCTTAACCATCCTGAACTATCTGCAAGAGGAAAGATGGTATGAATAAATGTTAGGAAAACATCATTGGGAAAATTCGTCGTCTTTTATTAATGCAACTGTTTACTTCATTGTCCATTTTGACCTAAATCCATAGGGGGGCCTTTAACTGCCATCAAACAAGATCTTATGGGAAAACAACAACTTAGACCAAAATTAATTGTTTATTAGCAATTCGCTTATATCTTTAATACCCTTTCTTAAAATCCTGGCCCGCAGATTAGAATTAGTTTATCAGTTACAAGATATAACATACGTTCGAGTGATATGCGAGCGATTAAGAATGATTTAACTTAGGTTTAAGCCTTGCCTGCGGTACCATCCTGTTTGTTATCAAGAAGTAAGATTAAATTCTAACTAAATTCACGAGCAACGATTGTGTTTAGTGATTACATTTAACACAAAGATAAATTCTGTCTGGCTAGGGATAAGAATCCAAGATCATTAACTGAAGACAACTTATACTAAGCTATTAACAAACACTATTTAATAAAATGTACTAGTCCTCCGTATCTGGTCAATTTGCTTCATTAGCCATTTCCCATAGCTGCCCTACCAAACTGTTTTTGGATAATTTCTGTCTGAACGTTACTCTGTAATAATATTGCAATTTTGTCGATTTAAAATGTTGCTACCTCAATCTAGAAATATTTCATAATTGTACATTTGAAGTGGTCAATTCCAGCCATAATTGAATAACGGACTATCGTGACACGGTACTCTGTTTGGAGAAGAACAGCAGCATTTTCAGAAAATCCAGAACATAAATGTTTACGACCTTTCACCGAAGCCAAGACTTTCACACTCCAGTTTCACACTCGAGACACTAACTTTCCATTTTCTCGACAACACGTAGAAGTTCACTTTGGTGTCTACCAGAATCCCCCGTCATATTGTCCAGCAAAGAAACTGACAAACTTTGCATCCTGCCCATAGCAAGTTCTTTGTTTCTTTCGTGCCCCCGTAACATCCAGACATAAAGTGCACTGCAATGTCTAAGAGCTTAAATTCAAGTATGACTAGACACGCTTTACACATCTACTTACCACACTTTCTCCTAGACTTTCACTTTCCTCGTCAAGTTCGTCATCTACGATCCATTCGTTGCTCTGCCAAGATGTTAAACTGTCTGGCTCTGGTGTTTTTAGACTTCCAGTACTATCCCTTCCAAGGCTAGCTGTGCTGTTTCTTCCAGTGTCTAAAAATTAATAATTCCACAAAGTAAATGAGTTGTCAAAATAGATTATTAGCAGGTTCCCCTTTTCAAAACCCTCGATCCAGCTTTGCGGAATGAAAACTCTCTTTTCAAAACTATCATTCCGCATTTAAAGCTCTGCTGAGACGGAAGCAGGTTCCAATGGTGTCAATTAGTTGTTGAAGACTACGTGCCTTCATATGGAGGTACAATAGACAGTCCATGCTCATGTTCCTTTCATAACTAAAAGGGGAAGTCTTAAACAGATGTAACTGTGTGATAACAACTCAACGGTGTGGTGTAGAAGATTTTATTAAAGAAAGACCATGTCTTGTGTATCCTCCCTAAGGCAGAACTATCGAGATGCATCTCTTAGGGAGCATTCAAGGGGACCTGCTGTCTTAAGTGATCAGCACATAGCATCAAGGTATGGCCATAGACAACAAATGAGAAAACATTTTTATATTGGTGCAGAAAGACCAAAGCAAACTAGCTGCTCAAACCCGAATGTTCTCACACGGCGGCAGCCCACCGCACATCGTCAAGCCCTCCGGCCTTGCGTTCAAGTAAGTTTAAATAAAGATAAAAAACCCCTGAAACAATGGAATGTTTGCCACAAGGTATAATTAATTCAATGAAGGTAATAACGCACACCACTTTCGATATGAAGTATAAATTCATAATAATATCCGGTGTGAATGTGTACTACTTTAGCCGGAGAGGATTCAAAGGCAGCTAGTGGCTTAGGATGGAACCTTACACTGATTTATCTTAAACTCCAACCGTAGACAGCAATCAAAGGTCATAAAAAATAATCAACTATATCCTACACGAAGAACGAGCAACGAGGTTGAAAATGTTTTTGTACGTATGAAGATATTTCAGCATGGCTTTGATTTTATGTTGTGCTTCACGGTATCCAATCGATATATCAAATACCCATCAATTTCATCACTTGCTGCTATCTACAAAATTCTTGACTGTACTTCCCAGAATTTATCGATTTTCGTATTATTTATAACAAAAACTGCGCTTATTCGTTCATAACTTGGGTGGCACTTCAGAACTTGTTTCGGAACTGTCTACCATTCCATATGACCTTGGATAAAACTCCAGAGCAAACGAGCAAAACAAACTGTGGTATCAGAATATTGCTAGACAGAAGAAATCTAGTTTTAGTTTCTCACAAATAGTTCTCTTTCAAACACTCATGGTTTCAATGAGAGATTACTGACCAGGCTTTGTTGCTTACCATTTCCCTCCTTGGCCCTCTCTTTTAATATCTTAAGTTGACAAATAGCATGAGACCTAGGAGAAAAAATATTACCAAAAAGGAACTCATCACATCACAACAATAAAAAACGAAGAAACTTTCTTGGTTGAAAGGCCGAAAACCAACATCAAGTGGTTTAAGTGACACACAGAGAAAAAGGAATACAGAAGAGGAAGATTTATGAGACGACAAGGCTAGGGCAACTGCGGAGAAGAGAAACTTATGAATGCCAAAAGACACTGTACAGCAAGACTAGCGATGTTGCAAGAGGCAAAGGACAACCACTGCTGGAGTTCCAAGACGTGATCAAGCGAAACATGTTTGAATTGGACAATACGAAGGACGAATCAAAGCGAATGGTTAAGGACAGTGTGACATGACGACAAAATTTGATTGCGATACTGGGAACAATACGCATAGCCAATGGTAGAAACCAGTACAGTTCACTTACTGCTGCTCCATGACTAATTTGACTAGAAGGCAAGGCTCCTGTGCTAAGGGAAGGGGTAATTAACAACCCATCGCTATTTTATGCAACCGATGTCTATCTTTCATTTCAAATCTTACTACACTCCATGATTTTCAAAGTCTATAATTACATAAAGTTAGCGGCGCTCCCAGTTCATGATATGTCTCAGACTGGATTTCAACCAATAGCCATTACATAATATTAGAAATGTGTCATCATACACTCCGACCTCGATCGTCCAAGCCACGACTGTCCATAATTTAGAATTTCTGGATAATACCCAGCCGTCAAAAGTACCTGCTAGACAGTCTGTTCATCTGTGTCTCAGCAAAAATGAGTCGCCGGCGTCCCACTTTCAGCAAATTAAGCACTTCCTTTGGCGAGTGAACAACATATTCTGTTAAATTCTCAACATATACACCTGAAAGAAGACAAAGAAAGGTAGAAACTATGTGCTTTAGTAGTATCTCGGGTTTATTTTCAACAGTGATAAACAATTCATAAAAATACAATTACAGACAGAGAAGCCGACGATGTCTTCATTTTGCGGACTAAACGTATTTACTAATGCTCGTTCAGGCGACTAAAATGAAATTCTCCGTCATTACAACAGTCTGGTTAACTCCATCTCAGCCCGTCATCCTAATGCGACCAATTTCGTAGCAAAGTGACCTATGCACAATTAAGTTTTCTGCAAACGGAGGACAAACGTCGAGTTCGTATTGGAAGAAGCAAGGGAACTCTCATAAGAAAATAAACACAAAAACTTTAATTAGCTGACTCATTAGTATACGAAAGTTGTTATTTTACTGCTTTTTGTACACGATGTCGATATATCCAATTTTCGACCAACAAGGTGTTACCTCGTTCGACATGTTTGATAATTTTTCTCAAAAAGAACACAGAAGGGTTTTCTGTTACACTATACAGAAGAGCACAAGGGCACGATAGCAAATGTGGAGTAAGCAGTTTCATTTTTGTGCTAACATATTCAAACGGTAAGGCAAAGATTCCACAAAGCATTTCCAAATATTTGCACTTAATGTCGTCAAACTGTCATTTAGTGCTTTTCTACTCATTCTTAGCTTAACACAATTGCCTTCCCCATTCTTCAAAAATACTACCAATAGCAAGGTTTAATTACAACTTACCATTTTTTGGATGTTCTCTAAGTGACAAATCTACTGTCCTGGTTGTATTAAGTAAATCATATATTTTCTCCTGGTAAATCTGTAAGTATGAGCATGTGACCTACAGCGATAATAAATGACCGCAGATTAGCAAAAAAGCATTCACAATCAATTCTACTCAGTTTAATTGATGGTTAGCTGAAAATTTAAAATGATATTAACTTCGCTTATCAAAAAGTGGTCAAGCATTAAAGAAACGACATTGGTCACTGTAAAATTCATCATAACCATCGAGAAAAAAGGATATCGGAAAAAGTTTAGCACATCTTTGTCTGACGTGGGGACTTGAACGTCAAAACACTCAGGTTATACAGAGCAGATCACAGTAGATAGTGTGCTTTTGTTGAGGAACTGAAGTTAACTTATGACTTTGACCGACTGAGACTCGAACCGAAGTCTCCCAATTGCAAACCTAACGCCTTTTCTTCTTTGTTACTTGTGTTCCTCACACAAGATCACTCCGTTTGTCTATTGCCTGTAACTAGTGCAAACGGCGATCGATACATGCTTTGCAGGTACAAAACACATGCCACTTGCAAGCGCAATCGCCAACAGATAGACACATACTAAAATGAGTGGTCGATTGGTATTAAATGACTATGAGTCTTTTGACTTCGCCTAATAAACTCAGAAAGGCGTCACATTTGCAGCCGTGAGAGTTTAGTTCGAAGCGCTGATGGTCACAATCACAGCTTAACTTCTAAATCGCCTAAAAAATTTGCGATGTTGCGCTAAAAACATACTTTAATCCTATCTAGAAACATAAAAGGTTGCTTTTCGTCTATACTTAAATTTCTGACGATTCATACTCTGACGAGTGTGAGACGAAAAAAATCTTTTAAGCCTGTTTTTAGAACAATGTTGCACATTTTCAAGGTGATTTTCATGTTTTACCACTAAAAGACTGTTCAACTTTACTTCTGTTCATTCCACAAGACCACCCTGTCTACCTATATATGGAATTTGCGCAAACGCCGATGGATGATTGCTTTGTAGCCACAAAACACATGACACTTGCACGCGTATTCGCAAATAACAGACACCCAATTATAGGATCTTTCGACATTTTTCCACTGAGTCGTTTAGCCCAGTAAATTACGGTCGAGAGACCCTGGTTCGAACCTCAGGTGGTCATAATCATAACTTAACTAAGCCGCTAGCAAGGTAATGGCACAGTCAAGAAATCATCTTTGCTACTTCACGGCCAAGTACCTAGAAAAGTCCAAGACCAGGCACATAAGCTTCTTTTTCCAGGTTAAGATTTTGGTGCACACCTTCTGCATGCTATAGCTGCTTTAATTGGGTGCCTTAATTCCTGGCCTATACTCTTCATGCTGCAAATTGCATAACTTGGATAAAACAAGTGAAACCGCCTTTATGCTTCATTATTGACATTTTGGCAACTGAGATGGAATATTAAACAAACTGCTGAATGATTCCTAGAGTATAATAAATTGATAATTACACGGACCTAAGGCGAAATATCGAGGAATTCACCAATACGAACAATAACAAAAGAACGAAAAAAAAGAGAGAAAGTTAGTAAACGTTTACTTGAGATCAAATATGCTTGTTGTCGCATTCATTGAAGTCAATGTTGACACAGCCTGCGAGGGTCAGGTAAGGTCACGATCTATATTAAGTGCAAAAATTTTTGGCGTGACAAACTTTCGGACAAAGACTTCTCCGAAAATTTATTTGTAAGAGATTTAGGGTTGTCCGAAAGTTTGTCACGACGAACATTTTTGCTGTGACTGCGCATGCGCCATAACAATTACCTGATCTCATAATAAGTCACAATGCTGTAGACACGAGTCTAATATTTCTAATAGTCTAAAATTTTTCAAAAATTATTGTTTCTAAGCAAATGTCAGTCCAAACAAATAACATTATCATTCTCATCGTCTATCGAAAAGCCACCCTCGCTTTCTTCTTCACCTCTCTCTGTTTCATTTAACTCAAAACTGGTATCAATGCCTTCGAGAAATGACTCATCATAATTTCCTCTTATCATAGAATCTAATCTTTGCAGAATCGCTTGGGTTTTTTCTGATATCTTGCAGGTAACATTCAAAAGACTTAATCAATTTGTCTGGAATACCAAAAATGTGTCCGAAAATATTTTCGCCGAAGTTTATTGTTCGAAATTTTGTCCGCTGAAAATGTCTGTACTTAATGTAGTAAAAAAATTTTCAATTCAAGTAATGTTAAGTGTAGAAAAATTAAAAGCTTAGTTTTCTAAGGGATTTCGGGTTCCAATAGAAATGATGCAAATCAAATTTTCCGTTCTCGATTTCCTCGAATATAAAATGAAATGGGAAAACTGCTCCGCAATGGATATTGCGTTCCATGATTTGGACTTTGCTCTAGAATTACCAAGTCTTTGCTGTCGTCATATCTATCTCCACCAATCACAGCTAGGATCCGTCCTACAACTAATAAATAATTTACCTTCAATACTTACTGTGTATTTATGCTTCTTGTCTTGATTTATGATTTTAAAACATTTATATACAACGCGAACTGTCATGCCATCGGGTGACATTAGAGTGTACGTTTTACCTACAGGAGTTAAAGAAAATAATTTATGAAAATAATACGGAGGATGCTTAACACCATGGGTTTAAATATTTTGTGAATGGCATATATGTAATAGATGATATAAAATTAAGTAATCCACGCCTTCAACTGTTGATAAAATCACGTTACATGGTAATGACTATCCAATACTATAGGCAACCCGTTCTTAAGAATGATCAGGACAACTATAAAATACTGGTATATAAATATATGCAAACATCGGATAAATAGATAGAAAAATGAATGGATGGGCAGGGTCATGGAGACGGCGTGTCAAAGTCAGGGGCAACGGAGCTAGTCTTAATCCAGTAGCAAGGACAGTTCGTTTTCTCTGACAAAAGAAAATCATTGAGCAGCGGGCCGAAATTAAAGATGTCCTGAGATCGATAATGGGTTTGGGAGCTCCTGAGAAGAGATGGGCAGAATGACGCATGGACGGACGGACAAATGCATGAATGGGTGGATGGAGGAACGGAAGGATAGAAAATACATGGACAAACGAGTTTATGGAAAGACGGACAATTGGGCTAAGGGATGTACGGGCAGTGCGATGGAATAAGACGGACAGTGAAATAATAAAAAATAGGCTGAACGATAAATAACCATAACGACAGTGTCTACACAATGGTTACGTTGTAATGTTGGTTAAATATAAATGCGAAAAATGAGAGTCATATATGCGATAACTCACTGGTATTTACGATTTTGTTGTCACAGTAATAGTAGACAAAGACATAGGGTTACCTGTTCCTGTTTGACCATAACACATTAGGATGCCATTAAACCCGCTAAGGGCGGAATACACCAAAGGTTGACCCACCGTTCGGAACACCTGAGTAAAAGAACGTTGAAATATTAACTGAAACTACACAACACAGTGCACACTATTAATTACATATTACAGAAACTCAACTGAGGTGCTCTAAATTCATAAGGGTAACATTCTAAACCAAGTCATAAGTCTGGCTTTTTATAAGTACCGGTTGGCCACTGAAAATTAATCTGTACATTATAAAAATCAGTAGTAAAGTCTCTCCTAAGCACTGGAGAGCTAGAGGTAATAACGTTCAAGCCACTCTTGATACCACGAATTTCTTCCAGTTTATTTAAAACCAAATAGCTAATAAAACTCCTGTAGATAAAAGACAGATAGAAATAAGGGACAAATCCAAGGGATTCAAATTGAGCTCTATCATTTAAGAATGCATTTTCAAATCACTTGCACCTAGATACTGATCAACGGGGTATCACTCAAAACGAGGAGCAAAATGGTCAAGGCCAGTCCTGGATTTTTTTTAATAGATATGCATAGCATGGTGAACATATGTCAAGGGGGCAGTTCGAAGAAAAGGCAAGCAAAGGGGGCCAATTTTATAATCCGAAACAAAACGATAGTTAGATACTTTTTCAGTCGGAAGAACGTATGTATGGCCTCTAGACCACACCTAAAGACAAACTCGACTGCCGAGTAGTAAAGGGCAGTTTACATGCTAGATATCTACCGAGAGCTCTGGCCAAACCGTTTAAGGACTAACCATCACGACAATTAAACTGCCTACATATTACAAGACTTCACAATCGTCTTTCTTAACACGATATTGAATACACTGTCCATAGTTTACATCTTACGGAATTCTAAGACCATTTGGGGCATGCAAAAAGGAATACTTTGTTTAACAAGGCAATCCCAGCATAGCAGATCAACTGCTCTCTATCCTATTTATCCTTCTGTATATATCACAACAGTTGTGGAAGTTGTGCCAAAAATAGACAAGTTCGCTAAGGTCATCGTGCGTCGTAGGTAATTGGTTCATAAAAGGGCCATGGTAAAACTGGTTCCGAAGTTCTTACAGCTCTTAGCAACTGTAGCACTATTGCCAGAAACGTTTGCATACCATCCTTTTAGTCTGTATTTGTACATCACAGTGAGACCTCAAGGTGCCTAAAGGCATTTATTGTCAACCAGCAATGATTTGTATGTAAATTTCCCTGTAACGTGTGCGATGCGGGTCACTTCAATGATATAGATGAATGGAAACAAAAAAGCCGTCATCCTTTATTTGAAATACGTTATAAATCTCCTTACTATACGTTTTGATTAACTAGCAAAGCTAATGGCAAAGTTGAAAATAACGAAGAAGAACGAGCTGGTGCCATCATATTAATATTGTACTGCAATGTCAATCACGCATCTGCTCGATGACTAGCCTCTTTTTCGTATGACGCAAAGATATTCGAGGAAAGTTACACGAAACGGCTCCTTAGATGTAAACCCATTCAATGGTTAGCAAAGTCCAAAATAACTAATTAAGAACAAACGCATGTGGCAAAACTCTTTTTTAAATTAAATCAAGTGGACAAACTAAAGTCTGGTTCTGGTGTTTGCATCTGATTTAAGAAATGATTAAAATTAGAACACCTGCCCATAGCACAGTCTGTTGCGAGAAATTTTTTACAGTAAAATTGACAAGCAAACTTAGAATGGTGGAATCTCGTTATTTCAACTACTATGAATGGAGTGACCGACCACTCTACTAGACGGGGGATTACATGGGGATTTCCTGATCACTTTTTACTGTGACTGAAAAAGTCGCCCACGGAAACTAGCGATAATGACATATAGTAAAATCTGACTAAATGAAACAGTTAACGCTAATTCTAAACACGTCTTTCGTAATAACGTATAGACGAGGAGTGGTTTCATACCACAGAGCAATCACACTAGACCACTAAAGTTTTTTACCAGGGTTTGGGGAGTGTGCACTGGTGCAAAGCATGTTTCCGTTAGATTCTCTTATACCAAAGAAATGTCTTATGACAACTTTCACTTTTATGCGCACAAGGTAATTGTAATAAAACTCTGTGTGTCGAAAACAGTGATCATTATCCTTTAAACTATAAACCATATCATGCAAGTCAAACGGAAGGCCATCGATGTTCACAAATGTTTATCAAATTAAGTAATTCTTCCAAGAAGTGCCTTCGGTAACCAAAGAAGTCGCCCCATAGCCACTGAGCTAACCTCCCCTTACACACAACTGTACCGATGTCCAGTGGGGCGCACGAGTAATCCCACAGTTCTATGGGAAGCTTAGCACAATCCTTCATACTAGTATCGGAAGATACACAGAAGTCAGCTTAACTAATGCCCTGAAAAATGGTGCAATAGGCGAACGGATACTGACGGCCCGATGCGCCTACTACATCGCCACTGATTAGAGCCTTATGATTATACGTGGATTCCCTTACTCAATACACAAAAGCCTCACGTTAACGTAAAACCCGTTGTGACACACTGTCACAAAATTTTAAAAAGTCTACAAAAGTACAAACGCGACTCAATGCAATTTCAGATACACAATCCTGTTATGCTCTCTTATTGAGAGCAAAGAAAATATGACTGCAAAAATATGTAATTAATACGCGTTATGTCACAGAAGTGCTGATGGTAATACATCTTGCTTTAAGAAATGCATTAATAAAAGATGAGGTGCTCCAAGGACAGTTATATAATTCTTTCATTAAATAGTTTCGTGCGGATTTTTCATAACAGAAATACACAGGGTAGATAAGCTGTCAAAACAAGTCTTGCAAGTAAAAAAAGTTCTAATGTTGTCAAAAAGGAGTCTTTAAACCTATTGCCCCAGAAAAATTCTTTTCCGTAAACAAAAAAAAGGAGATTCTTGCATCACAGCAAAAAATGTTGTTGTACCCAGAGGCAGTCACGCAAAAAATTGTTGGAATCAAAAATGGAATACATTGGCAACCTAACAATATATTTTCCTAGTAGGAAAGGCTACTCCGCGCACTGAATTCAACGACGGAGCATATGTTTTCATGAAGCTGCCATGTCCCAGTATCATGAATTAATCCCAGATAAGTAGTTAAATATTTATTTCCAGGGGTAATGCTATATCGCGGGGCAGGTAAAAGCTCACTCATAAAAATCTGCAACCTCCACGAAAAACAAAATATATTTGAACAAAATTTTTGCGGTACAAAACTCGATATTTCTCTGTTTTTTTCTTGTTTTCGATTGGCTAGCTTCGATCCATGTTTCCTACAAATGGGTTGCCACATATCTGTACTTTCCTTTCCGACAATTTATATTCTGAAGTGTGTCAGAAGAAAATGCTTTTTAGTATGTTTTTAGCGGAATGAAGCAAATTTTCAAGGCGATTTTCAAAGTGTATTTGGCCAGCACAATGAATCTGAAATCCTTTTGCACAGCTTAACTAAAGACAAAAACATTGTTCAAGGGGCGGTCCTTCTAGATCATATAAACTAGATGCGGTCCAAATGTCCGCAATATCGCGTTTGTAACTACAAATATTTGTTACTACTTCTATTCATCCAAATTACGGCGAATTTCTACTCATGTTCACGTTTGATTACAGCATTATGCAAAAACGTACTTGTAACTGTTGTAATATTAATCGTCAGTTACCTGAATTCCTATATGTTGAATCTGCATGAGCAGAACATGATTGCAATCTC
>JANTCA010022378.1:5812-23486 GCA_024741275.1 Chironex yamaguchii
ATCGCCCTGCGAATGATACCGATTAATTGATCGATTGAATCAATTGTAAGTAAAACACTGGTTTTGTATTCTTCAGAGTTGTGACGATAAACTTGCGCATCGAGTTCTTCTACTTTTTCTAAAGCTCGTAATAAATTTCTTAGCAAGTCATCCCCAAATGTGTCTTCTGCAGCTATTTTCCGGGAGACACAGCAAAGAATCAACACCAACAAACTGTTTATCGAAAATTGTGATAACCGCACAATACCTCTCAATGTTTGTCTATTGACTCTATATTCTCCCACTGAACTTCTCCTAGCCTAAGATTACGTCGGTATATATACTTTCTTAAGTACTAAAAATATTTAAATTATGCATTCCATTCTGGCATGTTCTAAACCATAAAATTCAAAACTACACCTTAACGATGTGAAAGTTCCCAACTACGCATTTATCAATACCATATCAAGAAGTCCTTAATGCTTTGGACCACGCATTAAAGCATTACATCTCTACAGCCTTAAGACATTACTGTACTGGTCACGACCACGCATTACAGCAATGTGAGTTGCTTTCTATCTTCCATTTCACTATGGTCGTATTAGTTGATTTTACTTATTTTTAATGCTCTAATTCGTAACAAATGTTCAAATATATCATAAGTCACACACGTTTAGTGCAACACCCGAGCCATGAGCGCAACCTAAAAATGGGCCTAGAATTTTAATCACAACCTCGTATTCAAATGACATGATCAGTCTGAGATCCTGGGCTCATGACCATATAGAATGAAACGAATGTTTCAATATAGGATTGACCAAATATTTCAATGTAGAATTGAACGAATATTTCAATATAGGATTGAACAAATACTTCAATATAGGATTGAACGAATTTTTCAATATAGGATTATCTGAAATTGGATTGAATGAATATTTGAAATTGGACTGAATTTGAATGAATACTTTAGGGTTTGAATTAATCTACAATATGCTACAACCTTGCTCCCTTGATGAAATTAATTTCATCGCATACACCAACCAAACCATCGGAACTATTAGGTCACAAAACTGCGACACTTTTCCGTGCTCTCTGGTATACGAAATAAGGGGAGAGATGATGTTTAGATAAGAGGGTGCCTATCGCAAAAGTATGTGACTTGAGGGGATATTAAAAGAGAATGAGGATTAAATACAACTTTTAATGGTGTATGGTAAATTTAACTTGCATTTTACTAAGCACCAGATCGTACTCATTCTGTTATCCTTTGAAATACACCTATTATAAAACCACATACCTATCAGTCTTTGAAATACTACATTTCATATACTGTTGTTTCATATAAAAAGCAGCTTTGATAAAGAAGTACCAGGTGCAACACAATTCATCTCTAAAACTCTCCTTCCTACCTCCTAGTCCAGCTTGATATCATCCTTACTATTTTGATATCCGCCGATCTTATCCAAGTTATTATGTAACCCTGATACCATAATGATGCAAAAGTCTAGACTACGTGTCTGTTAGATTGGATTCATACATCATGAAATCATGTTAGATATGTTTGCCAGTAAATATAGCGTTGTTTTGCGCCATGTTTTGGCACTCGCCTCTAATCCCCTAAACTTGCTGAAAATGCCTTGCTATAGGATTGCCGTTATTACACTCATCTTACAGGTTTGTTATATTCTTAACATTAAAGACCTTATTGATCTCCTTTTGTCCTGTTGTATCTCTTATTTTGCAGCTTTTAATCGCCTGAATTATCAAAATGCTAAATAATGCTCATTTTACATGGCATGTAGCGGTTTTATCGCCATTTGACTATATTATGCCTTAAACCTATCGGTATTTTAACTGATTTCGTTGTCGCACTTACCACGTAGTACTTGTGTGATGTCGTAACAATGCAGCATTTTATTGATCTCCACTAATCTCGTTGCATCTCTGATCCTGCAGTTTTGATACTCCTCTATCATGTTAAGTATCACAGATCATTTCTGATTTTATTCTTTAAACTTCCTTGCAGTTTTGTCGCGAACTACCGTTGAAAGTTTTATTGCTATCAGATGAAGTGATTGCATCTCTTTTCTTCGAGCTTTGCCACCTTCCTTATCACGCGAGCCATAATGGATCTTTACTGATCTTATTCCTTTACTTACTAGCACTTTTTTTCGCGAATGTACTATGAAAAGTTTAATTGATCTCATCTAATATGATTAAGTGCTTTTATTTTGTCACATCTTTTGCTATGCACTTTATCAATGATTGCCACTGCTCTTATTCTTTAGCGTATCTTGCACTCCTATCTTTAGTAGCTGAATGCATAGATTCCAAATAATCTTCCTTCTTTTGGCATATGACAATAGCCGTATTATATTACGATGTAGACTACTTAACATTTTAGCTGATTTTTGTTGTACCATTTATGCTGTAGCTTCGTCACAGCATAACAATGCAATGTTTTAGGGATTCCATTTGATCGTGTTGCATCTTTCATCTTGCATTTCTGTCACTTTACACCATGTAACTTCACGTGAATCCATACTCATTTTATTGTTTTAATTGACTGGCACTTTCAACTCAGACGATCGGTCCAATCTTTTACTGATATCAGCTGATCTAATTGCATATCTTGTTTTGGATTAATGACTTATCGTGTTATCGCGGATCCTTACTGGTTTTCTTTTTAAACTTACATTAAAGTCACCTTGAAACAAAACATTATTCGAAGAGTCCAAGGTGGAACAGTCCTCCGTCCCAGAAGAGATCTTTGTTTGAGTTAATTGAATATGCCACTAGAGGTGTTGAATTGAGCTTTATCAATACACTGTATGGACTAAAGGACGGGGTGGCAATGGGTAGCCCCTTGGGTCCAACATTGGCAAATATCTTTGTCGACCTTCATGAGGAGCGTATTCTAAAATAAAACAACCAGAACTTGTCTTTTTATTTTACCATCTTTAAAACAGAGCTGGAATGCAACAGGCTTTTCCGAAAAATTAAACTGTTACATTCAGCTCTCAAATTTACGGTTGAAAAAGAACAAGACTGTTTATTACCGTTTCTTGATGTTTTGGTGGAATAAACTGACACTAATTTGCTAAAAACTGTTTACCGAAAAGCTACTTTTACTATTCAGTACATTCGTTGGGATTCTTTTTGTCCAAAAAAGAGAAAAATCAACCTCATCAGAAGAACACTTGCCCATAGAGCACTTTGTGTCTGCTCAAAATCTAAATTAAATTCGGAACTAGGGAAAATAAAATCTGTTCTCCTTGAAAACGGGTATCCAGAGGATGTTGTTTCTGGAATTCTTCGAGAAAAGATCACTGATTTTGCAGCTGCAAAATCTTTTGGGCCTCAAAGTGTCCTGTATACTTAAAACTTCCTTGGCTAGACAATGTTTCTATACACACAGAAACACAGATTAAAAAAGCTGTAGTTAAGTGTTTCTCTGCTGTCAATCCAAGAATTGTTTTCACGACTAGGAAGATCTTGCCATCCATTTACAAGGATTGTGCCTACCACACAAAAAAGCTTAGTAGTATATGAATTTTTGTGCCGATTTGAAGCTCGTTATGTAGGTCGCCCTTCTCTATGATTGGGTGACAGGATCAAACAACATGTTCCAGCCACTGTACGCCAAGCATCAATTCCTCCTTGAGAACAACCATCTCGCGCTTGCAAAGCAAAAATGACTGCCAAAACATGTGATTTTACCATAGGCTAATGTTTACTAGAAATTTCAGAATGCGCCAAAATGTATTATGACCAGAATTTTCGAATCATTGGCACAGCTAGATCGTCCTTTCATCTAAGTGTATTGGAGTCTGTCTACATTAAAACAAGAAAACCAGTACTATGTAGGCAGAAAGAGTTCGTTTTTTCACTTGGACTCTTCCAATAATGTTTTGTTTCTTCATTCTCTCCTTTGTTTTCTTTCTTGTCTAGGATTGGCTAGTTTTGCTACATGTTTTGTATAAATAGGTTGCCATATACATATACTTTCCTTTCTAACGATTTATACTCTGAGGAGTGTCAGACGAAAAACGCTTTTAAGTAGGTTTTCAGCGCAATGTCGCAAATTTTTAAGGCGATTTTCAAGTTTTATATCGCAAAAAGATTGTTCAATTACACAAAAGCTTTGTCACGAACGTGCTAATTAAAATTTCGTTGATTTCAACTGATCTTATCTTTTGTTTTACAACAAGTCTTCTTACTTAATCAAACTGCAATTCATCCCGGGCCCTCATTGGTTTTTTTTCCTTATCATCCTTGTAGCATCCTTTCCCGTAACAATCCTTGGGGTCACTCTACATCATTCTTTCAATTTCCTTCAGAGGCAATATTAATATTCAATCGCAATGAATGAAAAAGCAACGTTTTTGTCGCAAAAGACATGATCAATGTTTAGAATAACTTCTTGATCTCAAGTCTTGCTCACCTTTCGAATTAAACCAAGTACTACCAATGTACACGGCATCACGTATGACTGTTTATTGTGATTGGGATCGTCTTTGTACTAGCAAAGCAATTGCTGCTTGCAACGTGATCATGGATTAGAATTTCTATTAGTAAGTCGATGGTGGCCTTTGTGGTCACTGCTTGAGTTGGATGAATGCATGGATACTTCAAAGATGTATCAAGTAGAACTAGCCAATAAAATCCGAGAACGTTAATAGCATGATCCTTGTAGCATCCTTTCCCGTAACAATCCTTGGGGTCACTCTGCATCATTCTTTCAATTTCCTTCAGAGATAAATCCTTAGCTTTACGGCAGGCAGATCTAATTCCCCTTTCATCTGTCTGGGTTCAGTTTTACCTTTGGAGCTATAAAATGCCTAAAAACTCGTCTCCATTTGGCATGGTTTTCTGTCTTACGAATGCACCATTGTGAGCTTTCTGAGAGCCCATCTATAAAGCATAATTATATTAATAAAGTACACATGAACAATAAAATCTTGTTAACTTTTTCAATAGAAAGTAGTAACTTTTGATCTTCATGGGTTTTTCATGGCTCTTAACACTACATAACTTTTTCCACCATGGTCATGTTTGACCTTCGAAGGCTTCCATCGCCAACTCATCTTCATGTGGCACGGTTCACTGTCATAACAATGGAACACTGTAGGCTTCCTTGAGTCCATCTGCAGAGACCATCTGCGTATTGTTGACGTTGTCGCCTTGTGCTGCAGCACCCCTCCAACATTCCAAAGGCAAGGTTCTTCGTCAACCACCAAGCAGAGAAGGTTGCCTAAGGTAGGCAATCTTGAATTTCCTTATGTGTTCCAGTCTTTCTCTCCTTTTCCTTTACCTGGTTCCTGCAAGTAGTTCGAGTTTGGTCTCTTCTTCATCCAGTCGGTTGTAACAGGTCCTTCAGTACGTAGCAAATCCCTTGTCATCCCTGTCCCAGGTAAGCAGCAAATCTCTTTTCATCCCTGTGCCTTGTTATATATGTATTACCTGAGGTACAGTTTCCAAAGATATCACAAAGGTGGAAGGAAACCTGATGGCACTTATGTCACTTAAGTTTAGATAAGAATTAAAAGGTTTAAGAAAGGAAAGAAATACTTTAAGAGTACTGATGTGTTAGGTATGTGTGAAGTGTGGTTTCATTGACCCTGCGAGGCACGTTTTCATAGCTTTTACAAATGTCTGTTACTGAAAGTCAAATATAAAGTAAATCTTTTTAAACCGTGTTACTGATAGTCTTGGAGTTTTACCTGTTTAATCTTTCTTACAACTCTTACGAGCTTTGAATTATTATTTGGGATCGATATGAACACAGGTGCGTAAGTAGAACCTGTAGCAAGTACTTTGTTAATATAATGTCACCATTTAGGAAGTAAGGAAATTGACGAAACCAAGTTTTATTACGCAGTAAAATTATCTTAATATTGTAGTCGAGGGTTGACCTTGTAAACAAATTTGTTGAACAAATATCCAGAACTCAAAAAGGAGCTTTGGCTTAAATCAGATGTCTAGACGAAGAGATTGTATTGACTCATCTTTGCCGCCATTAAGTAATTAGTTGACCATAGCTGCAAAAAGTCGACATGTAGGTAAAACGGATTACGATGTAAGATAGGAAATGGATTCTAAAAAGGAAGTACGTACCAAACGTATGTTTTTAGAGTTAAATTGAGGATATGTTGAATACTGTATTACTTTAAAATGGTGTCTGGGGCGTCGATTTTGCGATGTGAAATTTTCGGGGGTGTCAATTTGAGGGAAGAATTGAAATTGGACATTTAGTTATTGAAAAAGCTAAATTCGACATCAATATAGTTTAAACTTTTGACCAAATAGAACATGGTGGCGTGGTTAATGACTAAAAAATGAAGAGTTATGCTGTAAAAAACATTATATAAAAAAATCTCTCCAGTGGTGTGTGGAAGAGAACGTATGAAACGAGGACGTTAAACGAGGACGTTATAGATGTCATGATAAATATTATAGATGTCATGATTACTGTTATAGATGTCATGGTAAGTGTTATAGATGTCATGATAAATGTTACAGACGTCATGGTATATGTTATACATGTCATGGTAAGTGTTATAGATGTCATGATAAATGTTACAGATGTCATGGTAAATTTTATAGATGTCATAGTAAGTGTTACAGATGTCATGATAAATGTTACAGATGTCATGGCAAATGTTATGGATGTCATGGTAAGTGTTATAGATGTTATGATAAATTTAATTTATTTCTCCATGCAACTTTGTAGACAAGTTATTGCTTTTGTTGTAGCTTTTATTTCGTATACCAGCTTTTCAATTTATCTAAAATTTAATTATCTATTTGTTTCACTAAGTAAATGAAAAGTTCAAATAACAGATGTGTCAACGATAATTGAAAGAATAAACAAGCCTCTGAATGGATGGCCAGCCATATATATGTAAATAAATATGTGAATAAATGGATAGACCACATTTTTGTGTCTCCCGGAGATAAAATAAGTAGTATGATTTTTTTGTTTTCATTTTTGTCGGCTTAACAGTCGTCCCAAGACAGATCGTACTCATCTTGCAGTGAAAATTGGTTGCTATTAAATTTGTTGCTTGGCTGTCATTTAATAAGGGAAGAATCTGTCATGTACTTAACAAACAACCATGTTTACTTAAAATTAACCATCCCGCCCCCATTGAGAATGCACTCAAAAATAGTTTTGATACTGCTTTCAGCTCATCCTGTTTATATTTCTCTGTTTCCTTAAACACGTTGTAGTCAACGTCAACACTAACAGCGCCATTCCTATTGCCTATTCAACTTGCTCAGTAGGCTTAAAGACAGTCATGAGTATGGAATGAACTGAAAAGAACCACGCCATGGTGTGATGTCCAGTTTGAAAGGTAACTATTTGATCGTATTGTTCCTTCAGATTGTATGCTAACTGTCGCCATTAATTATTGATCAGTTATATTTTTTGTTTTTAGAGTATGATTTGATGATTATTGTTAAGGAGCAGCCGCACTCCTCTTTTTCAAATTATTTTGTAAAAGCTGCATTAAGACTACTTGTCTGACATACAACAGACCGTATACGTTAAACAAAATTGTAGAAATGAATACTTGCAATACTGAATTGGTCCATACTTTTTAACAATGCCTAACACACTTCTAATGCCTTGGTATCGTGCACTGATTTCACAAATGACGATAATTTATGCAAAAATATGAATTGGAAAAACACTGGAACAAATTCTTAGCTGAGAAGGCTGTATTAGGAACGTTTTACAAGAAAAGAGTGTGCTTTGTTGACAGAATGTTAGTCGAAAATTATGTATGAAGGCAAGAGCTTAAGTGAAGAACTACATTTAGATACTTTACTTGGATATTTTGGTATTTTGTTTAGAAGAATAGGTTAGCAAGTTCCTCAGCAATGCATTAGTGACTTTTAAAAGCACGATTCCCCCTAGTCCGTCTCGAATTTATCGCAATAGAACAATTTGTAGCAGTATTTTAGTATGTCTAATCTCTTCCAAGGTTTGAAGAGACTTTTCCTCTTAACGTTAACGACAGAACATTGGAGACGAGTATTAGAATCATATTAGGATCAGACCAACATTTAGCATTCACTTAATTAAACGAATTCAATTAGGGATTTAAATACTCATCCTTCTTACAACTCATCTTGTTAGAATCTCTTACTGGCTTTGTCTTATTTTGACAAAAATCATAAATAGTGCTTATCAAAAAATCACTGTCATTACTAATCAATAACATGCATGATTTCTTGTGCTTGCTGATTTTCAATTTCGTTGCTTTCCTTTTACACTCAGTCAACATGTTATTCTATATATAATTTTAGGTTTGTGAATAGCTCTGAATTTATTGCCAGCAACTTAATGTCTTAAATTTTTCTTAAACTAGATAAAACATTATTTAGACACAAAAACTTTTTAATTTGACATTATTAAACTTTTGAACGAATTAAACGAAAATTGCAATGTTGACATTTGCTGAGCAAAACAAGATCGATAGAACATTCTAGAAGAAATATACTTAAGGTTAGCATTATTTGTGAGCTGCAACTAATCTAATTTAATGAAATCATACTATTAATGGAGTGAATATATCTATTTTGATGATTAATGAATAATAAACTAGAAGTTACTGTAGAGTGCAAACCTCCAAGACGCCAATTGTATTAGGTGAGACTTTTTGTTCTTTAGATATTAAAAAGAGTTGTATTGATAAGCGTCATGGGAACTGCATTTTCTCTATGGGGATTTTCTCACTAGATGTGACTTTATAAAGATATTAACAAACACATCCTGAGGAAACATAACTTCCTTGGTAATTATTGTTAATTATTATGATTAGTAATTATTGGAATATCTGCTAATGAGATTCCTCAGAACGAGGAAATATTGGGGTGATTAGTAACTACTTATCCGTAACGTACATTATTTACGTTTAGTGACCGAAATTAGGGATTGTTATATTCTGCAATGTTTCTTGGGAAGGATAGGGGTTTGTTTTTGTTTTGTTTTTGCTGTGTTTTGTTTGTTTTTTGTTGTTTTGCTTTGTTTTGTATTTTGTTTACCAATAGTTAACTCAGTCAAGAGATAATAGATAATAAATAATGACGATATACGATAAGTCATAGGCGGTCAATAATGGATGATAGATGATAGGTAATAGAAAAGAGATAATGGATAATAGACTATAAGTCGTGCACAATAAACAATAATGCTTGACAACAAATCATCAACGATAAATGATATATGATCATAGATTGTATAGAAAAGATCTTTGATGATTGATCCTAGATTCTAAATGAAGAATGATAAATGACAGGTAATATATAATAGCGAATAGATAAAAGCAATGAATAATAGATAATAATCATTAATAGGTAAGAACAATGAAAGAAATATTTACTGCATTGTTTTACTGCTAACCGCACTATTTATTTTAAACTTGAAAATTCTAACAGTTTACGAAATAAGTAGAAATATCTTTCCTCTTTATACATCGACCAAGTAATAGAAGGGGCAAACTTAATTAATTACAAATGTGTAGTTTCTTGTGTTGACCATATCCATATAATTAAAACGTAAGTAAAACGACATACATATATAACTGATTATGCTCTTGCTAGAGCAAAGGTAAAGTTGGATATTTAACATCTTTGAAACATACAAAGTAAATTGTCAGTAAATTATACTAGATATTTGACTTTTCATGAGCAGAGCTGTGTTATATTATTAATTAGAATGAAATTCGGATATTAACCTGGCATTATATTCATTCCTTTATAAAGGAAAGGTTGCGAACATCAGTTAAAATTTCTTAGACGTCATAATCACTTTTAAACATAAGGGATCGGATTTTATGACATATTTACATTTTTTGTTTATTGATATTGATAAATGCTCATATGTTCCTTTCTTTTGGAGAGGGAGGTATCCTTCCTTATCTCTGAGCCAAATAAAATTATGTTAGACGTGTTATAAAGCTTTGTAGACACCATGGTGTTATCGATTGGCATGAAATTTTATTCTTTTGTCTGTAAGTGTACGATCGTCCTAAGCTTCCTTGGACTCGGTTCACTCACTCCTCAATCTTTATGGATGATCAAAGTTTATCACGTCATGAATCGTAAGCTTTTTCTGAGATACATTCCGAGAGATCTTTCTCTCGTCGTCAGGCTAACAAGGCTTTCTGGAAACGTAGCTCAGAAATAGCTTACAACTCATGACATGATGAACTTCAAACATACCTCAACCGAATCGACGGAGAGTAGTATTTTCAATAATTCTCTGTTCAAAACAAGATCTGCTGAATTTGGCAAGAATGAAATTGCCAAGACTAGGATTTTCAACGCACTCTTTAATTCGAGCATCAAAGAGCATTCCTTAAATTCATACTTACCGACTTCGAAACTCATCAAGCTAATACTAGAGAAAAGATCCAATATTTCAACAGGATAAACATTGTTTTTGGTTAAAGAATACCTGCCGAGAAACGCTCTTTGGCAACAGGTAGTTACTTGGAAGCACTCAAAGTGCAACAGCTGCCAAGGCAGCCGAATTTCCCATAATGAATTGCAGTCTAAGATTTTTTTCTATTTATTAACCTTGAAGCCAGGCAGTGATCCGGAACACTACAACGGCTTAATTAACTGGTCCGAGGGCAATTTCTTAATCCGTTTATAATCTTCTAAGTTATATTTTGGAATAACAAAAGAACGAACACAAAAACAAACGAACCAACGAACATCATGCAAAATCAAATGAACGATAAGCTGATAAACAAAAGAAAGAAGATTCAAAACAACGAACAAGCAAATTAACGAACAAACAAAACAACAAACAAACTAAAACGAACAAACAAAACAACGAACAAGCAAATTAACACACAAACAAAACAGCAAACAAACTAAAAACGAACAAAAAAATGAACAAGCAATTCAACGAACAAGCAAAAGAACAAAGAAACTAATACAAACAAACAAATCAACGAACAAAATAAAAAGAATGCAGAAAAACATTAATAAACAAAAGAAGGAACGAAAGCAAAACATTTACCTACAGAATCCCCTTTAGCAGGGACCACTTTTATCTAGACCAGTGTTAACCAAAGACTTAAACTCAAGCCCATGTTTTAACAAACTGTTACAGCGTTGTTAATTAAGAAGTTAAACTTATTAATTTTCCTGTACATGAACTAGAAAACGTAAAACACGATTCAATTTGACCTTTGATTGAAAGCGTTGTATTCTAATACAGCCTATGTTTTCTAATACTCACCATATCCAGTCAACAGACTGTTTACTATCGAAAACATAATATAGACAAACTGGCATGCGAAGTAGTACGCCATCTAAACTGGGAATATTTCATGATGTAATTAAAAATGTTAAAAGCGACATTCATCTTTCAAGGATGCTTCCGTCTTTTCTTCTTCTGTTGTCTTTTTAAAATATTGACGAAAATATCCATTAAGAACCGGTTTCTCGGGCTTCCTTGCAGATATGTTTTAGATATATCTTTATTTCTTTCATTGATGGCTTCATATATTCGTGTGAAATGAAAATTATTTTCTTTCCAAGGTAGCAAATATATCAGACAATATTGGAGTATATTCGTCTTCCATTTAATTTCTGAATTGGTCTAAAATTATCACACATTTTGTCACCTCCTCTTGAATCCTGGACTTTACTGGATTTCAGTCGCCGAAAGACTTCCAGCTGAGAGATAAAGACACAAAGAGGCATTCAAACTTTGTTTCTGCCATTGCCTTGAAAATTTGCGACATTGCGCTAAAATCATACTTAAAAGCTTTTTTCGTCTGACACTCTTCAAAGTATGAAATGTCAGAAAGGAAATTATATGTATATGGCAACCTATTTATATGAAACATCTAGCAAAATTAGCCAATCATAAACAAAAAAAAGGAAACAATGGGAGAGAAAATGAAGGAACAAAACATTATTGGAAGAGTCCAATTGAAAAAACGAAGTCTGTCTGCCTACATAGTACTGGTTTTGTTGTTTTAAAGACAGACTCTAATACAGTTAGCTGTGCCAATTATACGAAAATTCTCGTCCTTATACATTTTGGCGCATTCTCAATTTTCTAGTAAACGTTGGCGGCCTATGGCGGAATCGCATGTTTTGGCAGTCATTTTTGCTATGCAAGCGCGAGATGGCTGTTCTCTAGAAGGAATTGATTTTAGCGCAATGTAGCAAATTTTCAAGGCGATTTTGAAATTTTGTACAACAAAAAGATTGTTCAAGTTTCCATCGTTCTAGCGAAGAAATCGTGGTAAAGTGGTTTCCAAGGGTACATGTGTGTGTATTGTGTGTATAGTTGGAACCGAGAATGATAATGGTTATGTTTGGTGATCACGATAGAAGAAAACGGGTTCTCAGGTCCCAAAAGTAACTAAGCTATCTAAATCTATTATTTTGCCTTTTTATCTACACGCATCTGGTTACGCGTTGATTCTACTGTGGTACTACTTAGATCTTATTTGTGTGGTATTTTGATTGTACTCTTGCTATACTGTGAGACATAGAAATAGAGACATTCGATATCCTTTGTGATTGACTCGAAACATGGCTTAGGCAAAGGACCTTTCACTTAACGTATTCGCTAAAATGATTGTCTTTTTGCTTTTTAAACTTTACCAGAGAATGCTCTTTGCTCGATTATTTATCTAACTATTGAGAGAGCTCTTCCTCTAAATAATTCCCTCCATACAATTTAGTTTGTTTCTATGTTCTTGTATGGTATTTAAATCTTCTATGTTAATCTGTATCCGGAACTTGTACTTATAATTGTTTGTTCAGTTATTCTCACTAAATTTTATTTAGGCAATTTGAAATAAAATGAAATGAACGGCCCAAATTCTTGATGAACCACTAAAAAGGGCGTCCAACACAGAAAAAACTAAATGCAATACGCCTGTGTATCCTAACTATAATTTCAGACGAGTTTAGTTGAAAGCAAGTCCTGTTGGTGAAATAGGCTGTGTTGGAAACTCATGCCATTAGGCTTTGTCTCTTCACGGTGCGAAACGTCCCTGGACTCGATCGCTCTCAGCTCCTCACAAGGATAGAGCCTTTGCGTTGCTAGTAGGAAGAAGTAGGAGCGTGGAGTGGCCTTCATTGATGGAACTCGTCAAGAGCCATGAACAATGTCCATCAGTGATGCAATAGTTTGACTGCCACACGAAATAGCGGTCAAACAGCGAATGTGAAAGGCCCTAACGTAAGATGTTCCTCATGGCTAGCTCCAAGACGATTCTGCTCGTAAGCGGACTTAGTCAATCACTTGGTGTGAATTTACTTTTCCAATATGAAGTTCCTCGGTTATTATGAGCTTCTGCAGTCAAAATTAGTAAAATGTATTTCGGTTTAGTTTTGTTTGGGATCACACAAAACTAAATGTTCTTTCCACAGATTTTCCGATTATCACTTTTGACAAAAAGAAGCTTAAAGTTTAAATACGTTTTGTGGTTGCGTAGTATTTTACCTGATCATCCGTTACTATGGGATGTGTATCGTAGATTATCCATGTGACTGATTCATAGCAGCCGGGAGTCGTTAATGATCCCTCGTAAACGAAGAAACGGTCAGCTTGCTCCACGTTCATTGCATTTGGAATCATGCGCTCCAGTCGTAAGTCGAAAATCTCTGTAATTCGAACCTGGTCACCTTGTAAAACAAAATAGCGATCTTGTTAAGAAAACGTCAATTTATTATGTACTTCAACATTCCGCATCATACAAAAATATTTGGTTTCCGAACAGTACAAAGCTTAAAAATATTTTAAGTAATGAACTCATCTTTAAGTTTCGTGTCTGACACTGATCACATAGATTCATCAGAAGACGGAAACGGGCGACAATGCTGATTTTTCTTGTGAAATTTAGGATTGAAAATTAATGAAAAAGCAAAAAAAAGCTTGGATAAGGTTAAGCAAAAAGCAATAAACTAAGGAATAAAAATACACATAAGAAGATAAGGGCATGAGAATTTGTGAAGTGTCAAAGACTTGTTCTACACTGGTAGCAGAGGAACACATTCCCTCTGTCTACAAAGATTTAGCTTTCATTTTGAAACACAAGGACCTTGGCCCCTCATTTCATTCTCTTTAGACTTATCTTCTTATTTGTTTTTTCGTAGGTTGGTTTTTTTCATATTGGTCAACTCTTGATCCTTATTTAGCATTGTCGTCCATTGTCGTATTCTGACGAATTCATTTCGTCAGTGCTAACTTTGACGAAAATCGTTTTACTTGAGTTAATGACTCAAATATGTGTCCTATCAAGGATAATTAATAAACGAATCCCTCTATGTGCGAAAGCCTCTCGCCACGTCCCTACAGCTAATGTTGTCCGAACATTTGTTTGTAACGAGAAAAAAATAATGTTTTATGATCAAATGGTGAGGTAGAGGGTTACTATCATTAACAAACACTCAAAATCAGTCGTGCGCGAGGGGAAAAATTTACAAATACGCATAAAACCCCTCATTTACTAGGTTATAACGCCATATTAGAGAGAATCGCTACTCCTATTGGTAGTATGTGCAATACACAACTGTAACAAAGGAGGGAAATAAATCGCGTTTAAAGAATTGCTGAAAGGAGATGCTCATGTTAATAGGTGCTTTAAGCATACAGGTTGATAATTTCACCCTTCCACTTACAGCTTAATCAATGTTTTGAAAGTAAAACATGGAAGTAACATACTGAGGTGCGTTAGTACTAACCTTCAATGTCTAAAACTTAGCGCAAGCGTATAAATTACTTTTAAATAATTTGCTCTGAAGAGGATAGACCAATGAGCTCGATGTCCGAGTTGCACAAAAGCACTGAAGCCATTTCTAGAACTAGATTACCAGAGTCACCATTTTAAAAGAGCCCATAAAGATCAATGCAATCTTAAGTTCACGGTTAAAGTGAATTAGTACGTGTACACAAAGGTACCTAAATCAAGCTCAAATTTCCCTCTATAACACATATCGTTGCCAAGTCATCAGCTTCATTTATAAAGGATGATAATTTCGGATTTGGGCAGTTTATACAATGGCCGTCAATTGGCTTCACTGTTCTCAAAGCGGCACAGACATCTAGCCTTTTGGACGTCAACGTAGTTGTGGCAGACCCACAAACACTTAAGTATTTAAGTGACTTTAAGATAAAAGTGCTAGTTTAGACTACGTTATCTACGTTTCTTTGTTGAGACGCCTAGTTGTTTAATAATAAAACATCAATAAAAGTATATCAGTATTCAGTGCCTACTTTCATAATCGTTTCCTGTCGATTTTTATCACTCTAAGGCATTTCTGTTCATTGGTTGACTCAAAATTACTTTTCTCAGCTTTTTTTTCTAAGTTTGTTAAAATGGTTCGACCAACGTACCTTCCTCTTCAATCTTTTTGACAACCTGGAGAAACTGAGCCAATGGCGTATTTCGGACTTGAGAAACTGGGACAAAGGACCTCTACAGAAGTAATAATAATAGTATCATAAAGAGGAATGGACATTACACATATGATACGACTATCATGATACCATCTGAAAATGGCATCAACCAATTTCAACATCGTCTGAAAACGACATCACCCAACCTCGGCATCATCTGATAACGACATCATCCATTTTTGGCATTATCTGAAGATTACGTCCGATTTGACATCATCTAAAAATAACAGCATACGTTTTCGGCATCACCTAGAATGACATCATCAGATTTTAGCATCATCTAAGAATGACATCATCCATTTTCGGGGTTGTACAAAGTTACATTATGTGATTTTGGCATTAACTAATCAAACGAATCTTATGAGGTTTGTCACCAAAAATTGTACTATGACTGCTATTGTCCAATCAAAGTCAATAAGAATGGTTTTACATCAAACTACTTTTTTCAATATGCCCGCACCCCGTCCTACGTCCCATTAACCAATCACAACTTGTTATTTTATTTCTATTATCATACTGACCCAACTGATTGACCTCATTAGCCAGTCCCGCAAAGCAGAATGGAAGGAGATATTAAATAAAGACGGGGGCTCACCGGAAATACTCTTTCTCCTGGACAGACTATAATGCTATACTCGGTGACAAACTCCGACGTCAGCATAATCTTAAGTGACATCAAGCCTGCACTCTCTTTGATCTATTTAATTTAATAATTCATTTATCTTTCGCTTAGTACATTTAATTTACATTTTACCTTCTATAACAATATAAAGCTGCGTTGGCCTTGGTATGCCTTAAATGCAACTACCTGATTTACCTGATGAATAAACCAAATTACCTGATATAAAATAGCCACAACGACAATGCCCCTGTCACTTTTGGCTGCTTGCGCAAACGTAGGAAATGTTCGATTGTCCCAGAATACTAAATGAAGCTTGGAGAAAAAAAAGGGCAAAATTATGAAATATCAAACTAAGATTATAATACAACTAAATACGAAATTACTGCAATCATGAATTGGTATTTTATGTGAGTGTACAGTTTACTATGTGTTATTACCAGATGCCAAATTGCATAATACCATATCATACCATAATCAAATCATATCGTATCGTATAGCACAATGAGATGATACCATCTCTGACCTGCAATTAATCATTACCGAAAATCAGTGGATGATAGAAACATGACAAATTTTATCAAGCTGGATAATCCCACACCAATTACACAAACTCTGTGAGATTTGACGAAATTTACTTAAAATTAGGGTTCGCACTGAGCTGTTTTAAGTCGTGGATAATGTTTATAGCAAGGTATCAACCTGTCGCTCTTTGGAATAAAGGCCCTCTTGTTAGTCTGGATTTGTCACAGGCATCCTAATTGAACTAGTTTCCATGCCCGTGCAATAGCACGGGCAAAAGTATGCTTCTATACATTGTTGTTTAAGTTTGTGTTGTAAATCATTGTGGGCCCCTTGGTGAGTGAATAATGAAAGTTGAGATGGCAAGCCTTCCTGTTTCATGAACATTTCGTCAAAAGCCGTCCATAACTTTTTGAGTTCTTTTGCTAACAATCAAAACAAACAATCAATAAACAGACCCCGACGAAAATGAGGTAATGAGGCTGCTGTCATATGTGATGACTTAATTAGGGACAATATCAAATAGATTTACTCTCTATTGTTGTGAGAAGACAACATCAACTAGAAAAGCACTCAGAACGCGCAGACCTTCGCCAAACATATTATGATTCCGACTAAACATATTGTAGTCGCATATTGATAATGTTATAGACAGTTATATGCACAATACACACCTCTGATAAAACTTTTGTGAGAATCTGACCGTAACATTTTGCGTAAAGTTGCAGACAGACAAACAAAGTAATAAAGGGTAACTATAAAAGTACTCAGAAAGCGCAGACCTTCGCCAAACAAACTTATTGTAGTCCCATATTGATAATGGTATATACGAACTCCTCTGTCAAATTCAAAGTATCAATTTGCAACATTGTGATCCCTTTTGACGTTACAGTAAATGTATATCTGAGTGTCCTGGTTAGTAGTGGTTCTGGAAACTTGTATGTCTTAATATGAAAATTAATTTGTAATTAGTGCTCAGTAAAGAGAGACTTTAATTACTACGATACATTTCAGAGAAAGAGACATGATTTTAACTAATAATCTATTTTTCTAACTTTTCGTCAAAAACAATTGATCTAGTATCATTGTAATGTATCTGGTGTTCT
>JANTCA010022389.1:0-17733 GCA_024741275.1 Chironex yamaguchii
ATAATGTTTTGTTTCTTTATTTTCTCTTTCTTTGTTTCCTTTCTTGCTTATGACCGGCTAGTTTTGCTACATGTTTCGTATAAATATACATATACTTTCCTTTCTGACATTTCATACTTTGAGGAGTGTCAGACGTAAAAAGCTCTTAAGTATGATTTTAGCCCAATGTCGCAAATTTTACAAGGCGATTTTCAAGTTTTGTACCACAAAAAGATTGTTCGATTATTAAGTTCTGTACCTCAGCACTCTCTACACTAATACCCTGACCAACAATTCCCTCAAGCAGCAGCTGTTCGATTGATTAGTAGGTCTGGAACCTTGGCTGATGGAAGCCTGTCATGTAGTGATGATCATATCTCTTGTCAATGGAGCTATTCTAAGTCCCTTTACAAGCCATATGGTTGGCTCCATGACATGTTCAACAATGGCAAAAATCAAGCACCGATAGATCTCAACAATATATTTATAATTACAGCTGCATTGCTTTCACTCTTCATGTTGTCAACTTTATATATTTGCGCTTAAGTAATTCTTAAATATTGTCAAGTTTGTCATCAACCGCCCAATAAATTTCTGTTCACAAGACCACCTTGTCGACTTCTATATGAAATTGATGGAAATGATGATAAATGGATGCCTTGTAGACACATACTGCTTGTACGGCGTATACACCAATAGACAGTAGGTATTCATTATCATACGTTAATTTCTGTTGTATAGAGGTATAACATGACTTCCCCAAACTTATTTTCGGTAATATGTTCAAATAATTTACTCTGTAAAATCCAAGTACGAACGTTTCCATAATCTGCATAAACCTTCCTGATGCCAAAATCGCAAGTTGCTCAAAGGTTGCGGTATTTTCTTACATTATAATTATAATTATGCTAATGGTAGCTTGGCGACGTAGGTGGATAATGGACAACCCCTAGAAAGAAACACTGTCTTTGGTAAACATGGCAGTACTAAAACTTGCATACCAATTATCAAGCTCAACAAGATCCTTTTTCTTCTCTTTTTTGGCTTTGCAATCCAGAACTGTATTGTATATCGTCAAGTAAGCTCTCCACTCCAACGGGTTGTCGCAAGCCATGAGTTTTGCTGCCATTTTGAGTCATAAGTGCAACCTTGTTTCCCGCCAAAATGACATCGCTGAAAGCTCTAACGAAGAAGCAACCGAGCGTGCAATCGATCAGGTGTTCGGAACCCGAGGAATTCTGCATCAAAGTACTATTTGTCGTCGTTAACGACCACATCACCGACAATGACTCGCATTGGATAACGAAGGCAGAATTCTACAAACCAGGGTGCCATGGAGAGGACTTAGCCCACTTGTTAAAATTAAGAGAGTCTTAGGGGAGTCACCTTCCAGTGAGCTTGTGTCAAGTTGGGTGAATTATTAACTTGGAATTATTAAGGTGAACAAAACCTTTTTTATGTTTTTATTAGATAGACTCTCCCAGCGCTGACAATTAATTATATTGTATTATTTGAAGGCGGATGTCATCACAATTTGATTCATAAAAAGGGCAGTTGATTACTTGAAAATGTTTGGGTTGACTGAGAGTGTCGTTAGTTCTTGATATTTCAGATCTACATGGTATGGGGGTGGATAGGGATTACACACTTATAAGTAGAATAATACTCAGTATAGATTACAGACTGTAAACCGAAAAATTATTTCAATGATGAAGACCTCCAAAACATTTTGTTATATTTACTTTGCTTGACACTTTGATTGGACAGGTAACAGATTATTATATATATGGTAATGAAGCCGTTTAAAATTTTTGTGAACAACTCTTTCCGGTTTTGTCTTAACCATATCCATATGTCATTTTATTATCATTTTATGACTTGATACTTATTTACGATAATTTATGGCAAGATTCTTAAAATCTAACATAAATTTAAACATATTCTGCAGCATCTTATTGTAGCTTCTGTTATGATGTTGCTGTTTATCTTTTGTATAGCCTTGAATGTATTTGAACATGTATTAGAAGAGCATTGACGTAATTATCAAATCATGCCCTTTCTAATTCACCACTGAGAAACAACGTCCTGGTTGCTCAGTCTGTTAGAGCATCTGTCAGGTAAACAGAATGTCACGGGTTCAGCCCCAGCCCTGGACGTTCGTTGTAGACGTTCATTTCAATATAACTCAAACGGTCATAGCTCAATGGTCATAATGCTTCTACACAACTTCATGTACACAGCATTATAAGGTGCATAAAAGTAACAAATGCGAAATTGGGCGTGGTCAAGGGTGTGACCCACACGAGATTCCTAGAGCACGGCCCGCCAATGTTATCGTTTTAGGCCGGCATCCCTGCTGCAAACCATTGAAATTCGTGACAGTTGCTTTCACTGCAAACAAAATATTGCTGTTGTTTCTGTCTGTTCATCACCGCAGACCTAAATATGTACAACCTACATTCTACAGTACCTTAAAATGCCAACTGTTTGGTCTCTATCCTAACAGAGACTACCTAACCTTTATTCAGTTGATGATTACACAGGTACAATAGAGTTCAAGCAAGTAACGCCAGAATTTTCGGTTGCAAAACGTCGTAACATAAGGTTGATCCCGAGATTTACGAAATTTTGCGGTAATGGCCGAAAATTTTGTTGCTGTTGCTGTTATGGTTCGTTTCTCGTTTCATGCAACACGTGAGAGTGCAAATGTTGACTCGAAGATGGAGGGAGGCAAAATTTAGGAATTTCTGTCTTCGGGTAAGACTGTTTCTTTACTTTATGTGAAGTAATATATAATTGATGAGGCGAACTGTAGGTAGAAGTCAAGGTTATGAGGGTTTCCGTAAGGTTTAGGGGTTATATTTTCAATCAGATGAAAACAAGTGATCTCAGGCGAAGAACCCCCTCGCTACGAGTATTGGGGTTTAGGACTCGGCCTAATTCTAAATCTTACGATAACCATAACAGTAAACGTAAGTCTTATCTGGTAAAGGTGCACTAAGATACTGACGCTTATCATATGGTTAGCCCAACGATAATCATTTAATGAGGAATCGTGACCAAACTTTGATCCTAATGCAATCCCAAAGACCTGACCCAAGCAAATGTTGACATGACCAGTACGGTATGGATGAACTGCTTTCCTGTTTCCCCCTGCTCCTTCTTTAATCTACATCTAGTTCCTCGACCGGTCAACTGGTGTGATCTTCAATGTGCACTTTCACCTTGTAAGGCGAGAACAACCGCTTTCCAAAAATTATTTCCGGGTGTAACAATGTTGTTGCGCTTGGTGTTTAAACAATAGCTGAAACTAAAACAAGATACTGTTGTGAACGGATCGAAAGCGAGAAAAACTACAGTTGATTTTCTATTGTGGTGTAATTATTCGGCTCACTGTTACCTTCTCTGAGGTTTCAAATGTTCATATTCAATTCCTACTTCTTAAATGCAGTCATTTGGTATGAGAAATATTTTGCTTACGTATAACATTACAATTATTTCATGTCTTGAGTAATATACATTTCAAGGATATTTACATTTAACGTCATAATTGGGAAATGCAGTTGCACAATCAAGTAACTCAGGAGTTTTCGACATCATTGATTTTAAGGTTATCACTTTTTGAAATCATTTTGCACGTGCACCTGCATTTCATTTACGACTTTCAGCTGGTTTGGCCATTGTTGATCAACTCTCTACTAAGTCACATATTAGTTGTAAAAGGTAAAGGTGCTGCACAGCTTGCTCTAGGGATGATTTCCCAGCACACAGATGTACGACATGGACAACCCCATCTTGGCCTGAAATCTACTGAGTTACAATACCAGTCTTCCAATGGGCCCTGTTTCTTTGAGCTCCTCTTGTAATGACAACATCACCAACTTCCAGTGACATCTCCTTTGACTTGTGATTGTGGTTGTGCCATTCATGTAATGACTCTACTATTGGTCCATCTCCTCAACATCTGATTCTTACTAGACTTCAGATACCTTGCCATCAATAGAACGTATACTTCCTTGAGATATAAAGTTATCCTTTGCCACCAGCATCACATTTGGAGTAAGAACTGTACTTACAGTGTCGTCTTTCACAAATTAATGGTCTGTTGTTTAGAGTGATTTCCAACTAAGAAGTACAGCCTCAAGCTATTTCCAGTTCAATGTAGATCAACCCATTACTTTGACTGCTTAACCAGGCCAATTATCTGTTCAAACTGGCCACCCCACCATAGTGCTCTGCTTAACTTAAGCGGCCATCTATTCTGCTTAAAAAAATTACTTGTATTACATCCTTTATCACCTTTGCCTCTGCTTCTGATTCATCTGAAGGTTTTTTATGATGTCAGCAGGCCATCTTGTTTACTCAGTAAGCCAAGAGGAGTCTTTCCACCATAGATCTCTCCCATGACTACGAACATCTGCTTGGTTCTTTTCACTGCTTACATATCTCCATTCGGTGTTTTCTTTGGTTATCTTGTCAACATTCTTTTTAGAAACTGTCGATATCTTCCCTCTCCAGGTATCTAATGCAGAACAGTGGTACTGTCCAACCATGCCGACATGGAATGGCTCTTAGGCAGGTTCAGCTCTGTCTGTAATCTCTGTTGCCATTGAGTCCAGTGCTCCTGCAATTCCTTCAGCAACAGCATGTCCCAGCCCAACTTGAGCTTTCATGCTTCTTCAGACATCAGTTTTCCCAGAAGAAGTACTGGCAACACTAAAGCAAATGTATCATAGACAGAGACCAAATATAGAAGAATCCTTTGATTTGTGGCTTCCATACTTTTCTTTGGCATCTAGATGCCTAACTGATCACTGCTTTTATCCCATTTGAATCCCAGGATACTTGGCGCTTGCTGTGGTACATATTCTGCTTTATAGATCACCTCCGTTAAAAGTTTAGGTCTTGCTCCCTTGGATCCCACGCTTGATATGTTTGAGTGCCACTTGTGAAGCTGGAATAGTGCTTTTTTGAAAAAGGCTATTGTATTTCTTTTGAACAATTGCATCTCATCAACTGTATGGTCTCCAGCAATGATATTGTCAATGTAAATGTTCTTCCTGATCTCTTGTGTTGTTGTTAAAACATGAGCTAGTGAGGAAGAGAAGTAGACTACAAACCACTCAAACACTTTGTACTTAGTTCATTTGTAGTAACAAGAAGATTCAACTAGATGAATAATAGTGTAACAAAGGCATGCGGCTTAGACAGCCATCTTAAAAGGAGAGAGAGTACTTTACAACAACAACATAATTACAATAACACAGGGAGCTGATACTTATCAATCTCAGGTTAAGTAATGTACTAGAATACAGAAACTCTGGACATGAGCCACACTGTAAACTTTCTAATTCTTAACAGGCGATTCTACATAGTCTCGCTCGCATGCTTTAAAGTGACCCGAATCTCAGGTTAAGTAATGTTGTACTAGAATACAGAAACTCTGGACATGAGCCACACTGTAAACTGTCTAATTCTAAACAGGTGATTCTACATAGTCTCACTCGCATGCTTTCAGGTGATCACTTTCTTTGAAAGGTGTGGGTCAGCTGGCAAATCATCCTGGGACAGCATAAGCGTCTTTTCATTTTCTTCTTGACCAGGTGACATGAACATCAATCCAAATCTTGTCAGTGCTGCAATTGGCTCACCTGGTCTTCCTACCATGGTTAATACTTGATTTTGGAATATTTGCTGGCTCATGTGAACTGGCAATCCTGGTTTAGATTCAGTGTCTTGTATTTGCAATACCTTTCATATGCTTAAACTCTTTAACCATATTCTCGTATTTTGGGTTAGCAAAAGTTAGCAGCACATTTTTCTCAATCTTGCTTGCTTCTACAGGTAGCCAGAATCCACGGTCAACTGAGATAACTTCAAGTTGAAGTATGTTGATTTTTCGAGAAGCTGCATGCATAGTCATCTTAAACTTGTGAAGTTCTCTATGCACTGGTTTGCTCCTGATATGATCAATCAGTGTTGATGAGACATAGCTGCTTCCTGTTCCAATGTCCAGGAGGGCTCTACACTTGATCCCATTAATGACAACTACTATGACTGTTAAGTCGCAGTGTCATTCATTGAACACATGACTGCAGTCTCCAAATGATGTATTGTACATTGAACTCTGTTCCTGGTGTTTCAGATTGATGCATGGTGTTTACCTCTACATTTAAAACATCCTCTGCTCTTGTATTGGTTGGCTCTATGTCTCACTCTTGCAGGGTTGAATCACAGTCTCTTGGTACTGAGAACTTGGCTTGTGACCCACTTGCTCACAGTAGATACAGGAACCCAGGTTGACTTGCATGGTGCTGAGGGACTTCTTGGATTTTGTTTGTTCAATTCTTCTCTTGTAGTCAGCAACTGGATAGCTGAGAATTTTCATTCCATTCTTCTTCCTTGAAAAGGTGGAAATGCTCCTTGCAGAGCACATGATTAAATATTCTAGCTCTGGCTGTAGAAATTTCCACTTGGCTCCACTCAATTTAATGTTAAATTGATTGGTTACCAATGTTGCTTAACTGTCCCAGTGTGTTGTACATATTTGGAATTTTTGGTGATACCCATCATTTTTGATAACCTTGTAAAGGTTTTTGTGATCATCACAAACATATATTCATCTGTCACCTTTTCTAACATGTACAATAGGTGAATCCCATTCATTCAATAAAGTTGGATGTGAAATGTCACACTTATGTCACATTTGCCGTAATGCTTCAATTAAAAGCCCTGGGCATTTATTAAATTTTTTGACATTCTAGGGGGGGATCGATTTGAGGGGGGGCATTTAAAAGCGGGGTGTGTGTATTGAATTTCTTCACTCTTCCTAGGCAATGTGTTTAAAAAAACATCCAATGATGATCATCAATTTCCTTATTATTTCACGAAATAAAGCGAAAAAAGCATGGTAGTATTGCTAATTACTGTTCTTTGTGTTTCGAATACACCCCTCTCTGCAAAGGAGTGTCTATTTGAGGGGGGCATTTAATAGACGGGGACATTTATTGAAAAATATGTTTAAATAGGGGGTATTTAAAAGAAGGGGGCATTGAATCAAAGCATTAAGGTATATCAAAAACGTCATAATCATATCGTACTTTTTAACCCATATCATAAGGAACTTGCCTGGCCACCTGAAATACAGGCTTGGCTTTGCACTTCAGCTTGAAACTTGATTCAGGTGATTGTGCTTTATCAATATATTATTAAGCTTAACAAAACATTAGGATTGTGACACTAAAAAGCATAGTACTACTCTCTCCTCTTCTAGCTTCTGATACTTGATCTTGGTTATGTAAATTTATGTAGTTTAAGTGAATAGAACTGGGTACACTGCCCATCAAATTTGCCGAGTCTAACTTGGCATGTGCAATCCCTGACAAATAATGATAGCCAACTTCCGTTCTCAGAAAAGCAAATTTAACTGTTACAGTTAGTGATATTATGTAGAGATGTTAGTCTTACTTAGCAATGGTACTACATCCCTGCTATAACCCATAAGTACAGTATCTTGGGAACCAAGGTGAAATCAGCAAAAGGCCCTTAAATACGTCTTAAGAAATCAGAGGTCCCTTTTTCAGTAGCTTTTACTTGTCACTTTCTTGTTGTATGTGTTATAGGAACCTTTGCCATAACGCATTTTACAATTATAGCTTTGGATTCCACAAGTATGCCATTCTGAATTGCAGAATTTATGGTCTCGGTTTATAGTCCTAAACTGCCTCAAGTCTTAAAAGAATTACTCTTGAAAGGAAAAAGGACATGCTGTAATCTTGCGCCTGTTGCTTCTGACTGTTGCACCTGTGTGCTCCGTATTTGCTTTGGTAGCAAGCTCATTGGCAATATATTTGTCCTTCATTAGCTGGAACTTGAGACCTTTGACATGGCACTGTGTCTTGGGCATGGGGAGTTAAGGCCAGAAACCAGCCAGTCACATAAAGCATTGTCTATCTAAAGCAAATGTGGAGGCCATAGTTTTCAGTAAGCTTCCAGTTGGACAGTGTAATCATTAAAATTTTTCCACAGAAGAGCTAACCTTTACTGCACCGAATATTGCCAAAGTTAACTATTATCAAAGAGGACAAACCAAATCGTTGACAATGTTATGCACTTATCTGGAGAGCCACATAAAATGACTTGAGAGGACAACTGGGAACTAAATTATTGCCTGTTTTTTGACAGTATGATCATAGTTGGTATACAAAATTTATTCAAAAGCTTAATTATGCTATTTTAACATTGAATCATGATGAATCATGTGTGGGCTCAAATTCCCTTTTTATAATGAAGACTGCAAAATCATTTTGACAAATAACACTTGATATGCACGGGAAGGTGCTACCATGGAATGTGCGGCCACTTTAGGCAGGTGACTGTTCTGAAACAGTGGACCACTAAGTATTATGTAGTCTTTGGTTCATCAATTAATGTTGAAACCGTTCATCACAGGTAACCCTTAAGGCATTTTGTACTGTTATATTGTGATGGCTATGTTCTTTTTCCTTTGATAATTCATTTTACACCCAAAAGTGTAAATCACTTTACACCTTTAAATCTTAGTTGATTGGCTGTAATTGTAAAATTAACTTTTTAACAAACTGGTGTAGTTGAACCTGACTTTCAGCAGTAGATTACCTTTATTTAAGCTGTTATAAAGGCTTGACATGGACCGTATTGTCAATTAACAATGCAAGGACAAGCACTAAGTAGGGTATGTTAATTTCTTGTCTTCAAGGTAATGTATTTAGTCTTGTATTCTTATGTTCAATCACAGTGTTATTGAAACTTAAGTTATACATTTTAAACAATGAGTATGGACATAGTCTTTTAACTTTGTGTAGGAGTAGAGTCTCGGGCAGAAGTATAAATTGTTGACAAATTTTTCGTATTAAAGAGCAATTTTTAGATAATTATGTAGTTTTTAAGGTATGTTATCCTCTTGAGGAACATTTTGGTAGCATCCTCCCCATTGCTTCCTTGACATCTATTTCACTGTTGAGATATTGAAAATTTGAATGATGTGTCTTTCCTAGGCAAGCAAAGTAACAATGGAGCAGATATCACCATATTTTAAAAATACAGGGCCAACTACAAGATCCAGACGAAGTGCAACAAATTTACATCAAGGTAAGGTAAATGCAAATTGTGACAGAGACAGTAAAAGATCAGGTAGTAGTGAAGACATTGAAAGATTGTCATATCCAAGAAATGATCCATCTTCAGTCACCAAACCTGATGATACTGCTAATTTATTTATTAGAAATGCATTAGTACATGAAAAGGAGAAGAATGTCTTTAAACGTACTTTGAAGACTTTGCCATCTCGAGCTGATGGGAAAAATACTGAAAATAAGGAAGAAGTAAAAAAGAGAAAAAGGAACTCGAAGAAACGCAAGCAAATTGTAGCTGAGGAAGAGGACAGTGCTTCAGAAAAGTGGTTTCCACCTGACTGGGAAACAGTTTTGAGCAATATCAAAACCATGAGAGCAAACCAAGATGCACCTGTTGATACTCAAGGATGTGAAAGAACTGCAGAAGCAGATGCAGAACCACACGTAAGAGAAACATTTCACTCATTTGTGTGTCAACATGTCATTTATCTGTGTGATATTATCTTGTCATATTATTCCTTGGCAGTTTTTTGAGGCATTAAGTTGGTTACTGTAGGGTAGCAAGTGGGCATTATGGCACATTTTGCAAAGAATGGTACCAAATACTGGTAAAAGTGGATAAAAAGTAAAGCAAGGGGTAATAATTTGGTTTTTGCAAATGACAATTAACACAATATTTCGAGGCTCAATATTTACTTTGTACAATTCTCATACTACTTCAGAATTGGTGGTAGTCATAGAGTTACTAGGGCAAGAGGGCTTGGTCCAAGGAAAAAGATTAACCAGTTTTTAAAATAAACAGATGGTAGCAATAGTTGGATAGTAACGCACAAAAACTACACACATGTGTTTAAAGCTAGTTAGATAATTAGGTTTGAAGGCTAGTTGGTACACGTGAGCCAAACCTTCATTTCCAATGTAATCAGCAAAATTGACAACACCTTGTGCTGCATATAATGGCACCAATGAATGGGTTAAGAGAAGAATATCTGAACCAAGTAATGGAAAACAAACCCCTTTTCACTGGTATGTAATGGAAAACCTATTCAATCTTAGTTATTTAATAGCTGTTCTGTCATAACTGCTAATGAGATTTAAAGACTGTGTTGATGAAGAAGTTGAAAAACATTGCCTACTTATAGTATTCATACAAATAGTATTTCCTTAGCATCTAAAACAGAGGACTGCATGAAACGCCTACATACATAAGCAGCGGTAGATTCAGACTACGGCAACCTCTGCAAAAGCATAGGTCAGATTTTTGAAACAAAACCAGAGATTGAAACATGGAAAATCGATTCATTTTTGACCAATTCATCGACAACTTTCATCTCATGCAGAAGTATTGTTTATCTACCCTCACTGGTATCAACATCAGCATGCTTAGGAACCTCTGTTTTGCATACCAGTTTTACCTATTAAAATAGCTGCCCTTAAATGGTAATCTACGAACTGCTTGGTCAATATTTTCCAAAGCCATTAGCTTATTCATCTGTGAGAGTCAACCATTGGAACTTATTCAATAAGATTTTTCATGCACACCTGAAAAAAAGTCCTGTCTCTTACATCAGTAGCCTTAACAGTAACCAAATTATCTTTCTCTCTATTATCTAATTAAAGATTTCTCATTAAATTAAATTAAATTAAATTAATGAAGACAATTTTGAAACTTAAGATTATCTAGAAAATTGAATTAAAAACAGTCAAATTGCGTACAGAATCACTTGTCAAACCTTTCTCCCCCTGTATGCACCTATACACTTTTGCTTTAACCCCCCTTCCCCCTAAACTGCGTACATAGTTTATGGATGGCCCCATATTAAAGAGAACATGAAATTTAAGTGCATAATGATAAGGAAGAATAAAAAGGCTTAGAGCAAGGAATGTAAGGAAAACCAAGACAATTAAAGGGTTAGTGACTTAACTCCGAAAATACAAATATTTTTCAGCTGTGCAAAGTGATTCTTTTTCAAATAATTTTTGTGATATGGCACTTGAAATATTTTAGAAACGAAATTAAGATTGAAGAACAATCATATGGATCAAGACATGGTGATAAGGTTAAGCACTTTGCCATATCATTGCATTTCTACAGTCCACATGCATATAACATTGTCGGGAAAACACTGGACTTACTACATCCTGCCACAATAAGATCATGGGCTACTGATATAGAATGTGAACGAGGGTTCTTATCACAGACACTTGCTGAGAAACCTTATGATCAAAGATATTCTATAATTTTCTTAGATGAGATGACTATCTGGAAGGAAACTCTTTGGGACCATAAGAACACAAAGTTTGCTGACTTCCTTGTACCCCCTACTTGGAACTGCATGGTTTTATCAGAAAACTCGGAAGAGAACTCAGAAACTGCTATAGAGCCTGAAGCTGTATGCATGCCCTCGACTTTTACCATTTGGAGGAATGATGTGTTGTATTACATTTGTGGCTAGATCAGAAAAAGATGGTCAATTGCACAATATGTTCAGAATGTGCTTCTCCTATGTTTGAGTCAGAAGATCAGCCACTAACCCAAATTTATTCCACATTTCTGCCTCTTAAAAATATGGACAGCCCATGATGCCATCAGTCTTTCTTTATAGTTTTGTAAGCAGCAGACCAGTGCCTGCATACCTATTGCCAAAGGTGGGTAACCATTGACAAAGCCACTGTCCAAAGTATAGTAACAACTGTACTTGAGGATGTAAAGCCATAAGTGCCCTTATCCTTAGATGATCATGTAAAGGAGACACATATACTTGACTTTGACATAAGGGATGACCATTTATCGACTTTAATTAAAACATTGTTACTATCTACATAAAGGTTTTTGTACAACAATTTGCAAGAGTGTATACTGAAAGAATAATCAAGTCATCTTGACATCAGAAACTCACGAAACAGATTTTGTTTTATGATGAGTAATTATTACAGAAATATAGACATACTTATATCTGCATGGATGTCTTTCACGGATCAGCATGAGCTGGGTTGCAAGATTTCTGTGGGGAGTTCTTATGCTGTTTACACTTATTGTCTTGGTCAAGTATTAATGACTTGACATAATCATATCTTATCATAAAACGTGAAATAATAAAAAAAGAATGAAAAACAGATTAAGGCTGCTGACAATGATTAACTAACAAGCAATAACTGGAGGGTACACAATTTTTCGCAAAGAAATTCAAAGACTGACTGCAAGTACAAAAATCAGATGTTACCACCGGACAAGATAGCAACAGGATCTGTAAGTAAAGCTTTCCTCTTTGATGTGTAAGATTTCTGCCATAAAATAGTGTCCACTTTGTCATCATTATTTTCATTTATGCTCTACATTACAACATAACTGTACTTATTTTAAAGCTTGAAGTGTTATAAAAAGAGTCATGCAAGTGCAGTATATTAACTGGATAATACAGTTTCTATACATTAGTGTTTTCCTTTAGTTCATTGGAGTATTTGCCTATAAATTGTGTTTGTTAGGCTCAGTCACTAACATATCAACAGTCTTTTTGTCTTCATGTATGTGTCTTCAGTTTTTTTGTATTTCAGTGAAAACCTTATAATTCTGCAAAGCCAGTACCTACTAAACACAAATGCTGGGAGCAAATATAGCATCAGCTAAGAGATGTTAGCCTCTTATTACTGATTAAACTATTGCAGTTAATATTTGACTCTGATAATATTCTCCTGTATGGTGTAAACGGTGTAATTCTTTGACTGTATTTTGAGCTCTCTTTATTCTTATTCCAGTGCAATCAAAACAGACTGTTGAAAAGTCACTCAGTAAATATTGTGCGAAAACTATTGTGAAATGAACACCATTCATGGAACCCTGCTCCAAAGAACAACACTGCTCAGTTCTCATGTGATTGGAGTTCTGGACAGATAATACAAGATCTCATTGTATCAAGGTTAACTTGAGTTAAATAATTGGCAAAAGACTAAATGCCAGTCACCATTATATTATTTGCAGCTAGAGTTGTCAGGTACGCCAGTGCTGGAAATGATAATATGGGTAAGTATCTCTTTCTTTTTAGTGACTTAGATACATTAAATCTCAAAAACATTTACCTTATGAAATGTAAGAGGAGACAATGTGTGTTATGAATATGGGAATGTAGGTCAGAAGAAATTTTGAACTAGGCATATCTTACATCATTCAAAGCAAGTGTTCTTTTTCCATACATGTTTATTGATGTGACAAGTACAGTAAAGTGGCCTCTAGTAACTAGCTACAAAAATTCCCAGTTTACGTACTACATAAACATATTTAATAGTATTTAACTAAAGTGAGCAATATACAAATGATAAACCACCATCATCCCATTAAGTAGTGAAAACGACCCAGGGTCAGATAATGGTCTTAAAGGATTTGCTTGAGCTACCTTTGCTTCATTTGAGCTTTGGAAATTCGTCAACACTGACTGCCGACGAATTCATCCTCCTTGCACAATACTTCCATACCATGGCACTTCGGCACCCAAAACTTTCATACTTGCGATGTTTACAACACAGAAACCGCAATTTTCTGCCCTGAGCAGGGGGCCATCTTTGTTCCACATGATTGCCCGATGTTCCAAAGGAGGATTCCCTAACATCACTCAATGTAGTACTTTTATATCTATGTTCCTACCATAGACTTGAATATATAGTTCTATTAAGTCTGGTTCCTACCCAACTAGTGCTACCATTTTGGGTCTCCATGGTTAACACATTATTTCCAGTCGTTTCTTAGGTACCAAGCTCTCTTGACCTAGTAACTCTATGGTGGTAGTCGATCGTGTCCGATGATGATGGTTCGTTCTGCAACTCATCGACGTATTCTGAGGTGGCTCTTTACTCCCAGTCTGGATGCACAGAGTCTGGAGCAGTGTGTGCATTGAAAGTCCATGGTAGTGATTACAGCTGAAGCCATCTTGTGATGGTGATTCCTGGCAACGGTGATTTTCTGGTGCCAAGCTTCTTCAAAGATAAGCGCTGTTCTTCTCAACTGCAGTAAGCTGACCACTAGAAAGGCAAGAATTTGTCTGGGGTACCTTTTCTAGCCCCCTCCCTCCTGCAAGCATGGGCAATGCTGTCCTAAAGAGGCTGACCAGTCGCCCACAGGTGCTGCCAAACTCTCCTTTTGCCCTTGGATTCAGGAAAAAGGGCAACCACTTGCCCATGGACTGCTTACATGCAGGTTTGTGACTACAACTGGTAGTGGTCAATTCCACCTGTTGCTTTACCACGCACCCATGGCTGCAGGACTTGAGTGATGTGCGATACAGATTGGTGATTTGTTACAAAACAAACCTGTGCATGAAGATTTTATGGTGAAAGTGCCGTTGCACAGGGACAGACCCACCCTCTCGGCCTGGGAAGCCTTGATCCAGTGGCACGAGGGACCTTTACGACTGCAGATTACCAGGCTGCAGTGGATGACCAGGACTTTTATAGGTGCCTCGTCTGTGCTCTATGTGTTCCACAGCACTTGCCATCACAACCGTTGGACAGCTACTTGGAGCCACTGGTAGGAGCTGAGTGCTGGGTGAGGACCAGTGCAAGACGAGCTGTCCTGACAAGGACATGGCGGCCCCTCTGCTAAAGGTACTAGTTCTTTCCTGCATCCCATGCACCCCACTACAGAATAACAGAAGTATTTTCCATGTCAAAAGGCAAAGGTTGACCTGCCCTCGTTATCCTGACGAGATACCAGCAATATGTATATTTTGATATTAACTTTTGCAATTAATTGTAGTCATGTATGAAAGTAATACTTAACAGGACAAGTGGGTCCATTAGATGTGCCCTTTGTGTACACTAGTCTACAATAAACTAGTCTACAATAAACCAGTCGTCTTTGCAAAGTCATTGTTGAATTTATATGTCTGTACAGCAGGTAGTCTATTTCTGACATATATCTATAGTGGGCACTTGTAGAGGCAAATTAAGAAACTAATACCCGTTTATCATATACACTTCAAAAACATCATGTCACCAACTTATGTATAAACACAAAATTTTATATTTGGAGGTTCCAGGTTTTGTCTTTTTGCCTAACATAGACAAATAGATCCTTTAGATCTTTGTAAACATCGAGAGCCTTTTGGAATATTTAAATATGTTCAGTTGGAATGTAACTTTGAGAGGAAAGGATAGATTCATTTTCATTTGGTATTGGGAGTTTGCACTGGTGCAATGACCACATTTCCCACTCTATTAATAGCTGTATGGTATATTAAAGCTTTTTCAAATTCATGCCCATTGTACGGAGGTGGTCCTCAAGATCCTCATTCTGTTCTTTAACAATGTACCTGAATTAATAAAGCATGCCAAGTTTGTTGCATATGTAGATGCCCCTGTTTTTTACACGACATAGTCAGATTAGCATTAAAAGTAATCTAAGTTCTACAGCCTTCTAGATGATTTTGCGAGAATGAGCTAATCAAGTCTGAACAAATGAAAACCTGAAACTATGAAAGAATTTAAAGCGAGACAGCGAAGACCTCCATCAATTGTACAACACAATATGAATATGAGTAGACACTTCACTAAAGCTTATTATTCTCTTAGCTCTTCCTTTACTGGGGTATGTTTAGCTCTTTTTACTGGTGAACATTTGCAATTTTAAAGTCTCCTGGTTAAGTTTGGTTTTGACTGTGATGAAAAGAACTACCGACATTTGAAAAATTGTAGTAGAGTCGCAACTCCTATAACCAGTAAAGAGTTTTTTGTATTCTTAGTGCAGACTATGAAATTTTTTAAGTTAGACTGAAAAGAGAGTCTTAAGTTACATCAATAGGTCTGAAAGTCTCCTACATGCTTACGTGCTCTTTTTGATACACTGTTACCTATGTGCCAGCAAGTCAGGGTGTTAAATAACTACCTGTAAATGCTTTTGATAACTATTTAGTTACAAACTTTTCAATTTGTATATGGTCAATATTTTCATAGAGCACTTGCCGATTATTTTGTACTCGCAAGTCGTAATGTGATGTTCAGTGTGTTTACCGAGACGTCATCATCAGCTATCATTCTTATTCTTTGACTTCAGATTATCCGTTATCAGACATTGATTTCCCTCATGTTGTCCAGTCAGACAAAAGACCAAGTAACGTTCGCAGCAATGGAGAAACTTAAAGGTCACGGCTTGACTGTTGATAATATTCTACAAACCAAAGAGGATACTATTGGAAGGTTGATTTACCCCGTAGGATTTTGGCAAGTATGTCAAGCACATATAATTTCTGAACAATACATCTTACTTTCCCTTGGCTTGGCAGTTTCTTTCAGTAGTGTGCGTTGCATTAGGCAGTGATGCGAGAAATTAGACATTTCTTACATGTTTAAGTCTCAAGTCCCTTTTTCTGCATATAGATATCTCTGTTCAGGCATAATTCCATACACTAAAGACGTGTTATGTCTTCTACATTTATATTTGCTACCATGGTTTTACATGTTGTGCTGAAAAACTTGTATAGGAACTGGCCAATCAGAAACAAAGAAAAAGACAAAATGTTTCTGTGTCTCGTACAAAACGTTTTCATATTCCTACACTTTCTTTCTGACGATTCATCTCCAGAGATGTCAGGCGAAAAATCTTTTAAGTATGTCTAATATTCCTGGTGATTGTCAGTTTTTTTACCTCGAGATTACTGAAGATGACCCCACACTGTACAAGAAATGCAGAGCTCAAAAAGCATAAACATTAAAAATGGTCTAATACCAACCTTTGTGCAACGTTCTAGCAGCTATTTGTGCATCCCTTCGTAAAAAGTGGACCCGTTATGTAATGAGAATTTAGGAATGCCATTATTTTGTTTCCATTCTCGAAGGAATAATGTGTAGGTTGTCGAAATACTGTAATTAATTATTTTAATGCTTTTTTGACAAAGAATAAACATCCGTGTTATTTCTTTTGCATTTCATAGAAAAGGAAAACAATTATATTTTTCACATTGTACTCCTGTAACCAAGAAAAAGTTAAGAACAGCACCAACCTAAAAAAGCCTGTTTATGATCAAACCAGTAAAATTTGTTCTTCTCATCAGTTCGCATAAACTTAGCATGGTTTCCTTATTGGTGATTATATCAATTTGGTGCAGTGTTTGAATACCCAAGTCCATACCATGTTTTAATTTACAATTTACTTATTATTTCACATCACTGTATTTTCCCCATCATTAGACCCTGTACATCATTTCGAAGTAAATGGTTTCCATTGCTTACACTTTACACTTGAGTTACGCTTAAGTTGTAGGTCCCGTCGACTCTGACAAAACTAACATGTTACTTGTAATACAGTTATACAGTTTAGTCATACCTTGCCACCTTTTTCTACCGTTTCTATACTCTTCGTCTAAGAATAAAATTGTCTGGGTTTTTTCTTGCCTTTAGAACTTTTGTTTTGGTTCAATATGTCGACCTTGAATAAATTTTAAGTGGCCACAGGGCAATCTTATTGGAGAGCTGGGGCTTATTGGCAATATTAAGGATAAGAACCAGGCCATGTACTCTATTATACATAATTGTCACTAGCACTGGGCCCTTAAAACGTTGATTGCATAACATATTGGTGCCAACTTTACTTACGAATCATCAAAAACGAGAATACTGGCCATGTACATAATTGTCACTAGCACTGGGCCCTTAA
>JANTCA010022400.1:0-23485 GCA_024741275.1 Chironex yamaguchii
AATGTACTGACCAGTAAAAGTAGCTTTTCGGTAAACTGTTGTTAGCAAATTAGTGTCAGTTTTTTCCACCAAAACATAAATAAAAGGTAATAAATAGTCGTGTTCTTTTTCAACCATAAATTTGAGAGCTGGATTAACTGGTTAAGTTTTTGGAAAAACCTGTCGCATTTCATCTCTGTTTTAAAGAAGACAAAGGTGTCATCAACATGCCGAAAATAAACAGACAATTTTTGGTTGTTTTATTTTAGAATACGCTACTCGTGAAAGCCGACAAAAATATTTGCTAATGTTGGACCCAAGGGCCCATCCATTGCCACCCCGTCCTTTTGTAGAGACATTGTATTGTTAAGTGGACGTATGTATAGTTTACCTAACACACATAAGGGCAATACAATGTATCGAAGAAAAGGACTTGGTGGAAATGTATAGCCCCTGGGGTCCAGGATTGGCAAATATCTTTGTCGGCTTAAAGGAGAACAGAATTAAGATCATAGACAAATCAGCAGCTCAGAATCTGTCATTTATATATATATATTTTATATATATATAAGCAAAATCGTCTTACGCCAGAGGCTCTAGATTCTAGAGAGACAGCTTAGTAAACACTTAGTACAGTATAGTATATAATCTGTTTAATTTTCTGAAACTCTATTCTTTTACTACTTTCCTTTTGCTTTGGTACACTTTTTACCTACTTTTCTCTTTCAAACTCCTTTCTTATTCGTAATTTTTAGGATTATCTCCTCAGGGAACCTATTATATTACCGTGTATTGTTGTAAGTTTTACTGTTGTGTATAATAAAATTTTGTTTGTAAGTATTAATGGACTCTAAGTATCCTTGTAATTCCCAGTAGTCCCTTAAGAACTTTCCTTTGTAATCTATTTCAATTGTTATATCTTACATATAAGCAGTGCATGGAAATTGTAGAGAAAAGTAACTGATGAAGACTAACATCGCAACGTTTTAAACGAAGAGTGCCATCACGGCACAAAGTTTTGGTGAAGGACTTTCAAAGTCCTTGGTATTGCGAGTCGAAACCCAGCGGTGGGTAAGGGGAAATTCTTTAATTTTTTTTGTGTTTCGGCTTAAGCCATCAGTGTCAGATTTATGTAGTATCTCAATGTATGTCAATTCTTGTTGTAACACTATCGTCGTCAGATGGAAAACGTAGTCTTATTAAAAAGTTGAGAATGACGGCCACAACAACCCACATTTTAGAACTTCAAAAAGGACAAGACCATGGTAATGTTGAACCCTTAGTTTTTATACCAGTATCCATCACTGTCATCACTATTGTAGTTTTCATGTCAATTCTTATCATAACCACTACCATCAGTATCAAAATATTCATGTCTATCTCTCTTACTGCCACTACCAAAATAGGTTCAATTCCCATTTCAACCATTACCGTTATTATAACAAATAACCATAATAATTTTCATATCAGTGTCCACCACTGTCATCACTATTGCAATTTTCATGTCAATTGTTATCATAACCACTACCATCACTATCAAAATATGCAGACGTAGTCTCTTTCTGCGACTACCATAATAGTTTCAATGTCCATTTCAACATTACTATTATCATAACCATTATCATAATTATTTTCTACACCGATGCTATTACCATCATAATTTTTGTGTCAATCCCCACCTCCAGCATCATTGTGATTATTAATTTACCGTTCATCATTATCATCAACATTAACATTATTGTCACGACAGTTTTACCACAGAAAATTATCACAATTATTTATCTTTCATCATAATTATCACCATGATTATCAGTTCGCTTTCCAAAGTGGAGGAGAAATTCCAATTGTAAACCTTTACTCGTAGGTATAATTCGGGTTAGTCGTATGTAATGTATGTAATTTGTATGTAACATTATAGATTTTGGTGTTTGTATGAAACATCTTTTGGCGTGTGTGTTGCTGAGTAAAGTAATTCCTGGATTAGTGTTTATGGATAACTTTATCCCCATTTGCACTGAGAGCTTTAACCCGTGTTCGACCCATGTTAAACTACCCACCTCCAATAGGTCTGTTTCATCTGGGTCGCCCCAGGTTTAGTGCTTCAACGTATAGTGTAAACGCGAAGTGGGGCGAACCCAGGTTAGTTCTTAACAAACCTTTCCTAGCGAGATGCCATCTTGCCACTTCTCCAGTGCCCGCCATATTGAATTTTATCTACATCAGTGTTTAACACCCACGTGTGCTCGAGTTTACCCTGGGACCCCTGATCTGCGTTCAAATTGCATTTTGATAAACGATAAAGTGGGTTACTTTAACCCAGGTTAAATCCACTGATCTCAAAAGAGGGACTGGTTCGAGTTAATGGTGCCTGGCAACGAAGGCACGACGACGGCCATCTTGGGGTGCCCAACCAGCGAATGTTAATCCGGATCACTGAAATACGGATATGGCATAAAACTGAATATTATTAGTGAGGACAGAGGCTCCTTGTTGCTGACAACTAAGAATGACGCTGCTGAGGTTCGTGTAGTCCCATCTGGCATAGAAGTGCGACAAAGTTTAGGGATATGATGGTTATTTAAACTCTCAATACATATATCCAAGGCATGTTTTAGTGTTATAATGACGCTAATATTCTGCCTGTGGTAAGCATTACATTACACTGGTAGGATCAGATGTGGGCAAGGGTTTGCTCTAGATACAAGTAATAGGTTGATTCAAATGGATATATTATTTTTACGGTAGTACATACAATATGAAGAGAAGGCATAAACATTCCGGGTGGAGGGAAATACCTTCTTGTTGCAGTTTACTGAGTTTTCAAACAGAACAAGCTTTGTCAACTCTGAGTTGTATTCCTTACCAAGGTGATAAAAGCGTATTTTGCCAAAGCACTGGGTAATAACCTTTAGTAATTGATACACATGATGATTGGTTACTGGTAAATCCAACATGTGATCGTCGACATCGTTAAAAACCTTTCCTGTGTCTAAAGCAGAGTGAACAGAGTAAGAAATTGCACCTAAGATTCCAGTTCCATGAGGTAATTTACCACCTAGGACTGAAATTAATCGCTCAAGGCATTTTTCTGTTTCTTAACAAACCAGAACAACACTCAGTGATGGCTCGAAAAGTCCACCCCTGTCAGGAAACTTGACTCCTTTCCATAGCTTTTTTGTTTCAAAGCTTGGCAACGTTCTATGCATTTTTTCCTGCCATCGTTACAGCATAGCCAGAGATATACGATATCCAGGCATTTTTATATTCTGACAGGTTTCATATTTGGCTGCTGGCTCTGGGTATTTTACGGAGATTTCCATTTGCGACTGCTCTGTAAGGGGGAAAAGTTTATAACAGAGGCCTTGTTTGTAACTATTAACTGTTAGAATTCTGGCTATGAAAAATGTTGTTTGTCTCTGCGTAGACTTTCTTTTGCCACCTTGATCCTATTCACCACGCGAACTACAAAAGGTTTTTTATTACAAAGGATATTGATGAAAAGGTCCATCAAAAAGGTATGTACGCTCTGTTGGGGGGGTGTTACCTCAAAAGCATATTAAAGCATACTTGGAAGGCATTTTTAGAACCGACTACAAACAAATTCTAATAAAAACTCTTTAAGCCTGCCGCGATTTTGGGGCACTGTAAGATGGCGCTTAATAATTTGGCTAGCTTCAAACTGTTGTTACCGAGACAATGGGGTTACTTGATCCAGTCCTTCTTTTGATATCAGTGGTTAAATCTCGTAGTGTAAACAGAGCTTTTATTTAATATAGTATATTAATTAGTTTTCTTAAACTTGAAAAGAAGCATCAAAACAACATTAATTGCCATCTCCACGAGGACTATCTCTCGTTACAACATTAATTATTTCCTTCATGTTCATGCCATCAAGACTTTAAAGTTATTGAAAGAGACCTGTACAATATTCTATGTTTGCCATGAATAGTAACGACAGTTAACAATAATTATTCCCCTCCTACTTCACATGGAATTGCTTGTTTTAAATTTGGGTAATGAATATTTTTAATCTTCTTTGTGTTAGACTAGGTCTGTCCATGATGTCAAGCTATTTTTATTGCCAGCACGAGTTAAACGAGGTGATAATTTTTTTCACTGTCCATTAATCGAATTAACACTAACCTGTATGTTGACGACTTTGCAATTAAAGAGCAATGATTTTATCATTAGCACGTAATTGAGAGTTTGCAGGAAAGATATCTTAACCTTACTTTATAACTCATAATGTTACTTGGAGGCAATGAATCGCTCTTTCTCTCTCTCTTTTCCCATTTCTTTCTCTGTCTTTTTCTCTCTCTCCTACTCTCTTTCTATTTTCTCTCCCTTCCTCTATCTCTCTCTCTCTCTTTCCCTCTCTTTCTCTCTCTCCCTCCCTCTCTCTCCCTCTTTCTCTCTCTCTCTCCCTCCCTCTTTCTTTCTCTCCGTCCCCCCTCTCTCTTTTCTCTCTCTCCCTCCCTCCCTCCCTCTCTCTCGCTTTCTAGGTGCTCTGTTTCTTCAGACCACTGACCGTCATGGACTTGCACTGCTTCCTTTTCTAAATGTTATTATAACATCCTAAAGAGATCTGTTCATCCAAGTGCTATTCGTGTAAACATGGTAAACTATGGGTTATTTGCTCATTTTCCTGTGATCTTTCTAGAGATAAGACATTTCGTTCTTTCATCTCTTATAACGTGTCCACAAAGTTTAACTGGTAAATGCGTATCATTGTTAGCATGTACTTTGTCATCCCTTATCTTTTTAACGAGATTTCGGATACCAAAGATGATGCAGCATTCGCAGCCAAATATTGAGATTAGTCTTACATAGCAATCTAAAACTCTCCACTTGGTTTCCATTGTTAACTTTCGATCCCCGGAGATTTTATATACTTTGAGAATGCAATCCTTCACTACCAGTCCTAGTTTCGATATCACATCTCCCATCTCATGTAATAGTGTTACCTAGGCAACTTAACTTGTTCATCTGCTTGATGTTATTTTTCTCAACCGTTTAGTTGTATTTTGGACTTTTTCTCATTCTTGCGAGGTCACGTATAGAGAACAAAGCTCTGCTTTTTAGTGAAGATCACATTTGCAAAACACAGCAGTAAAACGCTGTTTGATGTTGTGAAATCTGAAATTGACAGAGCCATCATGAAGCTATATGGAAACATTTAACAGCAATGTTAGGAATAAGATAACTTCATCAATTAGCAGTCACTTTTCCGAGATCAAACTTTTGAGAGCCCTTTATTAAATGAAAGTAATTAACTAACAGCGTTGCTTCAGAGCATCCTTATTGTAGACTATGATGTTAGCCAGTATCTTCAATCCTTAGGGTAGTTATCGAAGCTAGAAAACAAAGCTATAAAGTTTTCAAGGTCTATTATAATTTAAATAAGGTGCAATTTAGAGTCTCAAAATTCACGGGAAAAGGATACTGCTTTTACAACGTGAAAATATATGCCAGAAATTCTGCTTGCCTTATTGAAACGCAATATATGGTAAGAAAGCTAGAGTTATTGAAAACATAATGAAATTCAGTACCTTGGTCTTTCATTGAAGACTTGCTTTTGAATCAAAAAACGATGTAGCTTTGTTATAAATCTCTAATAGCGTATTACACTTTGGATCCCAGATAATAATGCAAAATAATTTTTTATGTTTCAGCGTAAGTCCGCATTCAAATTTACTGCTAAAATGTCTACCCTGAAGTGGTGAACGAATAATGCAATTTGTTGGGGCAGCTGCTAGAGTATAAGCCAAATCTATGGGCTTAAATTTCCAAACAAAAACACTCAGTTGGTCAAACTTCTACTTGGTACATAGATTTTAGACTGTCGCTAAATCTTTCGTATCGTGCTTACGGTTTATAAAACAGGAAAACGACATAGTATTGTTTTCAGTAAGAGAATTGTCCATTAAATGATGAGTTGGATTTCTAAAGAATCAACATATGCTTGTGACAAACCTTTAAAGTGCCTTTCTCTTATTATTTTTGGGATCCATGTATAGTTGACGTCCATTTACACTCGAGTCGATTTATATTCGAGTATCTACAGTAAAACCCAATCGACTAAATTTTTTACGTCCGGACAGGTCCTTATAAAATCGAGTAAAACATATTAATTTTATCTCTCTCAAACTGTGTCATCGACTGTGAAATTACTGGCAAACGAGTTAACATAGGAGCCTATTGCAGACTGGGAATCCAAGTTAGTTAAATGTTGTCTTTCTTTTCAAAAAAAGCTACAGTTTTGTGTCAGCAAAACAATCAAGCAAAACGTTGTCACAATCAGTGTCAAAAAGGCTGAAAAAAGTATTTCAGTCTATTCGCATACTAACTTTTGCATCTGTAAATTTTAAAGGTGTTTTTTTGGTTACACTATATCAAAAGTAATGCAAGCGAAAATAACCCACACTCAGGTTGCTACAACTACTGTAACAACAGATCAAGATTATACAACTGGTCAGGTTAAAATGGATCTTGTGTGACGAAAACCGTGCAAGTCTGACTGCCCCTCTATTGACCATGGTCATTGTCGATAAAGATATCTCAAGTTAAGAAAGTAGAAGTGTTACAAGGATGGTACTACTTCTCAAAATGTTGCCCAGTTCCTGTTTTATTTGTATCACTGAGGCTGCTCCCAAGCCCAAATGCCAAAAGAGTCGGTTGGGCTCTGGGCTAGCAACGAAAACTTGTGTTAACATTTTTCAAAACGATGAGCAAAGCTTGCTAGTATTTTAGCTAATTAACCTGTCAATGCTTTTGATTTTTGACTAATGTTATCTTGCTCAGACTGGGATTTACTCCAGCGGGTCATGTTACAGGTACAACCATTTCAAGTATGCTCCGATGAGAAATTCAAAATTTCTGTGTAACCAATTTGTGGAATAGAAATATTGAAGTTCGGGACTAAGCGTGTTTCTTGCAATACTAAATATTAATACGGGTTACTAAGTTTATGCGTGTCCTTAGTAATGCGAGAGAGAGATTTTGGTTAAATTTACAGGTGCAAATCACGACTTGTTTCCTTGGTGTCAATGTAAATAGGGTTGATAGTACTTTACTTAAATGCTGATAAAACTACGGCGTTGTCGTTATACCTTCTGCTTGCTATTAACTCCACCAAGGAGGTTATGTTTTCGGTCGCTTTTGTTTGTTTTATTTGTTTGTTTGTCTGTCTGTCCGTCTATTTGTTAGCAAAATAACTCAAAAAAGCTAACGATGGATTTTGAAGAAATTTTCAGGATACTTCAGAACTGGGCTAACGTAGTGAGTAACAGACTAGGAAATCATCGCGGCGAAATCCCCTTAGTTGAATAATAATACTGGCTTGGCGGACGTTTGCACTCGCGCAGTGCCTCTAGTTTAGCAGTACCATGGAAACTGATTTGCCAAGGATGGACCAGATTTGAATTTAGCCTCATCCTACGTCGATTGCTGTGTTGGATGGCATCCGTCTCAGTCTAAGCAGCCTTTAGGGAACATAGCTATGCAAGAGTATAATTGCCTTGAAAATTTGCGACATTGCGCTAAAAACATACTTAAAAGCTTTTTTCGTCTGACACTCTTCAGAGTATGAAACGTAACAAAAGAAAGTATATGTATATGGCGACCTATTTATACGGATTCATTTATTTTTATTATTCCTATTTATTTATTCGTATAAATAGGTCGCCATATACATATACTTTCTTTTCTGACGCTTCATACTCTGAAGAGTGTCAGACGAAAAAAGCTTTTAAGTATGTTTTAAGCGCAATGTCTCAAAATTTCGAGGAGATTTTCAAGTTTTGTACGACAAAAAGAAAGTTCATATAGTGTAATCATGGTATAAATAAGGAGTAGAATGAGACGGGGTGTATGGTCTCCTTTCCGTTTCAAGGAGGGTCGATTGCTAACAGTGTGACTCCGAAGTCCTGTAGGTTTCCAAGCTATCTCCCCGAAAATATCTACAATGTCCAGCCGACAGAACGTTCTCTACCTAAAGGCACCTGCGGTCGCACTCAAATGGTAAAGGAACACATTAACCATCACATAACAAGCTGGACGAAGTTGAACTTTGAGAGTGCTTAAACATGAGAGAAATGTGAGAAAATGTTAATGCCTGTTTGAGAAAAGTGTGTGTAAAAAAGTGTTGGGTGATTTTGCAACCTTAAAAGATATAGAATCATTGTAAAAAATTAAGCCGACTACTAGATTTACTAAACAGTCTTTTTAAAGCACGTAGTTGGTAACTTTGTGCGTGTTGGTCCTTCAAAAGGAGTTGGCCAGATTTGTGCACTCAGAGAGCTTCTGATATTTCTTTGATAACTTGCATCGGCTTCTCCGACTCAAATTTTCCGCTGCACATCCATTAAGTGATTTCTTATGCTTTGGGGGTTTTAGCACTAATATAACACGTCGATTTCTAGCACGTACAATTTGTCGAGTTAACTTGAACTTAACGGGTGCCTAATTATTATGTATTTTGTTTTCTGTGAATAGGCAGTAAACGAATTCGCTCTCATAAATTATTTACAATGTCAAGCTCTCCTTACATTTTTCCTACTAGTTTACTGTTATCGCAGATGATAAACTGCCCACACCGCTTAACTACATACTTGGTTTGTTAACGCTCCAACTATCTTGAGGGTGATATATGTGTAAACAATAACAATGAACATCAGACGAAGCCTTGAGGGACTCCAGAGCATATCTTCAAATTCAATGTCGTCAACTTAGGACTACTGACTTTAAAGTTAGTCTACCCCTGTATCATATTTTACCCCTTAATCTTATGTTTCCACACGTTCAGGAATTCTATTTAACAGGGCACTCTGTACGTTGTCAAACAGCTTCCTATAGAACATTGTAGTCCTGCGACTGTGCTTGTCAAATTACGACTCTCTACTTGCTTACTGCACTTTAACTACGAACTTTAAGGCCTAGCTAACGCAAGCAGCAGCAAAAGTCAAACCAAATTTATATCTCGACGTTTCAATCTATATACGACACCTCAAGTGTAAAATATAATCGAAGTTTGAACCTGAAAGACTTCACAATAGAAGTGAAAATGAACACCTCAGGCTAAGACAAGTTATTTTACAAAGGAACGATACAAACAACTTTGCACGAATTGAAGCACTTTGTACATCAAGCTTTAGCTTGTGTTTAGACATAAACAAACTAGTTACTAAAGAATCGAATTTGAAAGTATCTTTAGATCAAACAAAAAATAGTTTATGAAAAACTTTGGAATGTTTTCATCATGTTTATATTTCATTATCCTTATAAAGCATTTGTAATTTGGCTGCACACCTATTTTTACTGTAGAGTTCACGCAACGTTATTGTTGTAAGAAAGGTAGTGTCAACTTCAATGATTGGCTCACAGAAGAACTTCCCATTAATAATGGAGTGATGCTGGGTGATATACCTTTACCAACATTGTATTCGTTTTATCTGACGGCTGTGCTCCGGTATGCTTTCCCTGATTGTGATATAGGTGTCTATATTAGATTCCAAATAACTGGAAAAGTATTCAACCTGAGAACATTCCGAGCCAAAACATTTGTTAGGGATGCTTTTGTTAGGGAGCTGTTATGTGTTGATAATGCTGACCTAGTGACACACTTCCCATTCTATTAGTCATGGATCTCTTCATGAATAAGCCCTAAAAATGACTTCGATATAGTGCTAAAAAGAGTCGATAGTGTCGATATAGCGTACATTAGTACTTCTACTAACAACTGGGAGTTCCTAGCATCTGATCGTAAGCAGTGGAGGGTTCTGAACATTTTGAAGAAGGCAGGGTAGACCGGGCAAAACGCAAGAGATTATGTAGGAAACATAAAACCTTGCTAGCCAATTGTGGAGATGTGTGGATCTATGAGGTGTGAAACTGGACTCTGTTGTCAAAGGCGGGTCTTGTTAATCACATAAAATCAGATGAAAGCATTTCAGCTGCAACTATCTCTTTTCCAAAATGGTCTATACGTCACTGTGACTTCTCAGTGCAGAGTTCATTGTAAGTGATTTATACAATTAATCGTAAATCCGACATGACTGAGATTAGGAGTCACGGTCAAATTGCTTTCTCTGTTAGTGTTCCGTTGCATTAGATTCTAATTGAGTTAGAGTAGCCTCTCTCCCAAGAAAGACATGAATATGAACCATGGTGGAAACATATTGTGTGCACGGCACACTCTGCTTGTCTTGTTTTCCTACCAGCCATATGGAATAATCTTTTAAAGCCTTTGCCTCTCTCCACCATTTTCAGGGTCGATTCCTTAAAATGTTTTAAAATGGTCAGCAGACAGCTAGACCCATCCTTCTCTCCTTCATGAGATGCGTTGAGTTGAACGGATCTTGTCATGGCAAGTACAAGACGATTTGGATTCATCACAATCATTCAAACGTTTTAGTCTTGGGGGCCGTTCAAAAATGACGTCACGCAAAGTTTGACATATTTTGATACCCCCTCCCCCCATGTCACGCATTGTCCCAAAAAATTAGTGACCCCTTTGTCTATTTGTCTACCCCTCCCCCCCTTTGGTGCGTGACGTCATTTTTGAAAGACTCCTTGAACTTAAATAGTTGTCAAGCAATTTTTCCTAGAATCGTTGCGATATCTGGCTTGCGAATATCATTGGAATTGAAGGTCTTGGAAAACAAAATCTTTTAAGAGCACGAATTTTAAGCTGTTTATAACATCAGTCAAAAGTTAACAGCAGCTACTTAGGTTAGATACAGGTATTTACTACAATTTAGCGGGACGAGCATGATGAATGCTAGAAAACACAATGCTCAGTTTGCAGATGCAAGTCGTGATCAAATTTTAGACGCATCTCCATGGAAGATTATTCCATAGTTTCCTAAGGCTGCTAGTATTTTGGAGGAAATGGGGGAAAGAGATAACACTTCTACTTGATGGAGAAAAAGTTTTCCAAGACATCTTCCCAAAGCATTACTATAGCTTATTAAAACTGGCAGGGCACAAAATTGAAGTGCTGTGCGGCTAGTATATAACTATAAAGTAGAAAAATTTTTGTAACTTTACAACTCGTTTGACGAAGATAACGATCCATCCGCGAATTTTCGACCTACAAGGTCTTACTCATGCTACATAATGACGAATAGGAGTAGATGAATAAAACAAATAAGGAGCAGAAGGGAGAAAAATCATAAATATAGATAAGGGACAACAACAAAGGCAAGAATAGATGTATGGAAAGACAGAATGAAAAGAAAAACTTCGGTAAAGAAGATCAGCATGCTTTTCAGCACCGTGTGACCAGAAAGCTGTTTCTATAATTAGTATCCAAGCCTCTTCTAAAAAAGTTCAAATATATTCCCGCGTAAAAGTTGGCAAAATGGCGACTTCAAGTGGTGATTGGTGTCTGATTGAAAGTGACCCTGGAGTATTTACTGAATTGATTCGTGGCTTTGGTAAGCGAAAGAGATTGATTCCAAGCATTTTATCCTTTCAAATACTAACTTTGAATTTACTTTTATCAATTTTATATTTCAGTAAAAAGGGTAGACCCCAATCGATGGTATTATCTTATTGCAAAGTCAAAGGAATCTTGATGTTCCCAACGAAACACCTCACCTGCCCACTAAGGCTTGCTAGTGAAGGGGTTAGAAAGTACTTTCTCACGGTTTTGCGTGTTGACTTTTTAAATCATTGGAATACACTTAAGACATAAGCTTAGTTTAGTTTGCCATCGAGAATCGAATAACTTTCAGGGCTGTCACAAATTTGCAAATTAGATTAATTACTGTAAGCCTTATTGATAAAATAGCCTTCTTAGCAGTGAGGCTCAAAATTAGTAGACGTTGAATTTCTGCGTCCCTTTATTTCTAAATATTGACATCTACTATATCAGGCAAATTACCCAAGAGCTTACTAAACGGTAAGCAGAAACGGTTTGGATCTGGAGGGCAAACTTGAAACTGAATTATCAGACACTTGAAATCAATTAACGCTTTATGCAATACTCGATAACGAGCTTACAAAACTCTATAAAGCACGGTAAAAGCGGTTATGATCATCGGAAATTCGACTAATAAAATCCTCATGATTATGATAAGGTAAACATTCACTGTACTGAAAACCAACACAAAACTAGGACAGCTAATAAAACATTTTAAGAGAAGGAACAGCTATTGCAAAAATAGCATTTTAAAACTTTCTTGATACAACAGCTGATGTCTTCGTTAACAGAAAAATAGGTGTATGCAAGTGTCCAATGTTTTTTTTAACTTAAAATGTTTTAAGTTAAAATTTCCGTAACCCTTATTTGAACATTTATTTATTCTCAAACCGTTCATATTCTTGGCAGTGGTATTACCAATTTAATTATTTTGGTTGTTTCCAAGTCCTCATAGAAGCTTTTACAGGCTGAGTCAACATTCATTTTAGAAATCCTAACTATTAAACAGCACACATTAAGTACCCTGCTCTACTAGAGGTATATGGCAAAGTAACACACTTAAAAAACTGCATCAGGACAATATTTTTACTGTGTAATTGTTGAAAGTGCTACGGTTCTCTTCTTTTCCATAATTTCAAAGCAGTATTAGTCACATATTTCTGCAACAATGCCTTTTCTCCGTACAAATATCCCTTGCCACCAATTAATTTAATTTAAGCAAGGCATTGTTGATTAGTGTCAAATGTTGACTCCTCTGCAAGCAGAAGTCCTTAAAGTTTCAGATAAAGGAGTGGCAAAAATCTGTTAAATAAAAGTGTATATGATTATGCTTATTGTTACAATTATACTGTATTGACACCATGTTTCTCAGGTAATTTATGATTCTTTTGCCTTCATTCCTACAAAGCATGCTGATTTTCTATCTTGTGATGTCTGTTGTCTAGTTGTCAAATGATTCTTGTTATATAAATTACAATGTGTTAACCAGCAGATGAAGTCTATTAACAGTGAAAATCATAGAGCAGATATTGTTCTTTGAAATGCACAAACTTGGCAAGTCAGGCAAGATAACCACATGATCTATATCCCTGATACTTAATGAGGAACAGAAACAAGCATATATTTGGAGTTTCTTGATCTCCATTTTATATTAGCTAAGTTAAATGTGATTGACAGGCAGAGCAAGAAATATCCAATGCTCATACGTTTTTAATCAATATGTTCTGTTTCCAAGGTACTTACTAAAATTCACAAAAATGGTTTTGGAAACATAAATCAGTCAAGGCATTTTAACCACAATTTGTGTCTCTACCAGTTTGCTTTAAAGCATAAGCAAGCTTTCATTTTTTTTGTATAGTCATTGTACAAATTGTTTATTTCATGATCATTGCAAATTGCCAGGTGTGCAGCATCTTACACATTATCTGTTTATCTTTAATAATGATATAGCCTACCAACTTCCTATTATCCGTCTGCTGCATTGCGAGGACTAACTGAGGACCTTTTTTGGTAAACATTTTTGAACTCATAATTATTAGGATTGAACTAGAATACATGACAGATCTTGGTTTAGTTCTGGCAAAGAATACCCAAAATGTTTTTTTGAGGGATAGTATCTCTCCTTTGTCTACCTAATGGAGCCTCTTTTTCTGTTTACAATACAGGCAACAAGAAAATTACCTTTCCTTACCTTACTTTAGATTATAAGCCTAAACCTGACGTGATGAATTTTTCTGTCTTTGATTATTACTGTTTACTTTATTTAATTTATTACTTAGCTCCAGCCCCTTAATTAATATCCAAATAATGCTACCAAATTAAAAAGTCACCTTTAAAGCAAAGTCATGAATCATTTAATTTAATGAGAATGAGAAGCACTCTGAGAGTGCAAACCTCATTAAGCCAGTATTATTATTCAATTAACAGGGGTTTTCCCCTGTTAAAATTGTCACTGAATTATCTCTCACTAGCACTATGAAGGATACATTACTGAAGTGATCCAGAATTCAGGATTTCATTCAGATCATCCCTAAAATTTGTTAGGATGTCACTTGGATCAAGACTGATCATCTGTCTTTTTTATGAGGATCCATCCAGTAGGTTTTGCGTAATCCTGGTGACAGACAGACACACGAACAGCCAAGCAGATGGTGTTCCTGATCACCACCAAAATTCATCTTTAAGTTAACCAATCCTGAAAATTTTGTCCATAGCTTTTTGCCTTCTTTTGCTAACAAACAAACCAATAAGCCAACCAAACATCCCATAAACAAGCCCAGATACAGATGTAACCTCCTTGGCAGAGGTAACAATGTGATTGCAGTCTTGGGAGTTTTGTTATTTAGTATCTATTAATGATTTTTTAAAAAAATTTTGCCATTGAAAGTATTTTCATTTTCAATCAGATAGTTTGAAAAATGGTAAAACACCTTATGCAACTGCAAGTCCATTTTTCTAAAAAGCCAATTGAGCCAAATTGAAATGAGACAAAAGAACATAAAAAGTATTAAAACTAAGACTGAAATGGTTGAAAATTAAAAGGAAATGTTTCTTGCAATTGCTATGCTGGCAACTAGAATGGACATACAATTATTGACCAAGAAAGACTTATCCAGTTTTATCAGTAGTTCTGAAGTTGCTCTTGGAGAGGATGGAATTGATGAGGTTAAATGAGTTTTATGCAAGGACCCAGAAAGCTTGAACAATGCTCTGTTTATACATGACTAAAGATTAAGGCTATTTTGTCAAGGATCTTTGTAATGCTAAGCTTATCTGGAATTGGTTGAGAAAAAATTTTATCAGTCATAAGTCACTGAGAAAACTCATTATAACATGTCAAAATTTTCGAGATGTGATCTATAGGAGGAAGGCAGAATATGGAAGATGTGTGACCTTTTAATTAAGTTACGCTGTGAAGGACTTGGGATAAAGAATGACTATTTGTCATGCTTGTTCTTGCTTCATTGCCACCATCATTTAAGGAGCTTATCATAGTGTTAGGCCAAAGCCAGATTTTGTCAAAGTCATAGGTAGCCTTAATTTCGTCAAAGTCGAATTTAGGGTTCAAAGCTTCATCAAATTGGATATCAAAGTCAAAAGAATGTGCAAGTCTAAATCCTCAGATGCTTTCGTAGTGGTATTTTACATCTCTATTCTGGATAATTAACTATAAGACTAAGCAGGCAATTTTCTTAATATTTTATCCTATGGTTGTGAAGGAATCAAGTAGAGATGCCAGTAATTTTTTCCAGATAAAGCAGTTTATAGACTTTCTCTTTTCCAGAATCAGCATTATCATCAGGATTATTGTCCTTTTGACCATCTACTGACATGTTCAAATATAAACTGTTATACACAATTGCCTAAAGATTATATTTCCAAAATAATAGCTTTCCTGCATTCTTGGGCAACAGTCAAAATTGCTCTCCACTAGTTATTTCTGATACAGCTGTGAATTCCCAATAACCTATACCCATGGGTTTTATGCTCCAAAAGTAAATCTTTGACAATAGTTGAAGTCCAAAGGAGCAAACTTTGTTGTTGAAGCTTTTGGTATAATGCTAGGTTATTACTAGGATAGTAGCCCATGGAGATGATCACATTGCAAGGGAATGGTTATGTTTACGAGATGGTTATGTCCTAAGGACTTGCTCAATTTCCAGTTGGTGACAGCAAATTCTCTAAATTGCATGGTTGTTTAGTTGGTTTATCAGGGTTCCACAGATTGTATGAAGACAGTACATCTGGAATACCTCAAGGTGGTCAGTTTCTGACTTTATGGGACACCAGTATTCGGAACTATATAACAAGATAGATGTGATGACAGCATTGAAGTCCTTCATTTCAGTTTCTAAGGAGATGTTGGCATGGTACCTGAGGCGAGTCAACAATTTACTGATTGTGCTAAATGCCTTGGCAACGTGTGAGAGTAGATCTTCTGTGGCAGCAACTTTGTCACTGGTTAGGATGGAGCCAAGGTGGGTGAACTTTCTTTCATTCTCCAGGGATTCATTGTTCACTTGGGGCTTGAGTAATGGCATGCAAAGGATGAGAACTTTGGATTTGTTTGGCTTGACTTGGATACCGAGTTTCCTAAATTTAAGAAACACAAAAGTTTATACCCTCAACCTTGTCAAGGATAAGGGCAGTAAATTCAAGACTGGCCAACATATAAGCCAGTTTTTGGAGTAATGGTAACAGAAATGCGGTCACCTGAGCTTCATTAATTTAAAGGTATTAATAGAGAAAAACCTTGTAAAAGAGGTGAATTGCAACACCAACATGTCAACACGAACTGTTATACATAATGGTTGTGTACTTGGTAAACAGAGACAGCTATCTTTCCAGGAAAAGGTTCGTACTTAGCTCAAGTGCCATTACAGCTGATACACAATGATCACAAATGCAGTCCCAAATCAGTGGGGTTTAAGATATTGTGTAACATTCATTGATGATTTAGATCATAGATGATCAAGATACATCACTGTCTGTTTCTTGTAATACAAAAATGAGTTCTTAGTAAGTTTGAAGAATATGTTGCAAGTTTAAAGAACCAAGATGAAAAGAAAGCCAAGTTTTAGACAATGTAGACAGCAGCAGAAGTGGAACTGGGTCATTGGGTCATTCGGGTCACCTTTCCCGACCGGATCACTGGGTCACTGGGTCTGACCTGGTGAACCATTTATTACAATCTGGCCCAGTAACCAAATATGATGCTCATGTTGGGATCCTGTTATCAGTTAGTTAGGTAGCTTAAATGTTGACATATGCTCGATATTCGTCAGCCATGAAAACGATTTGTTTTGCTGCAAAGTGCCGAAATGTGGAGCTGACACACCTCCTAAAAGCCATTATTTTAGAACTTTGCCCTGGCCGTGGCTTGCCGTCAGTCTAGTTTTAGATATCTAGCATTCACATCAAGTTCATTAGGATAATTGGGCTCGCCTAACCAATAGGGTTTCAGAAAGAAGGACAAACTTGAGCGAGTGCCCAAGTCCAACCATTAAATTGTTGCAATACCTTGTCGTACTCTATCCTGGTTAATTATTGGGTTGCAATTTTGCTGTAATAAATTTGTAAGCCCTAATGGAAGTGGTACAACATAGCGTCAAAGCGAAATACTTCGAGATTTTGTTGCAGAAAAATCACTGGGTCATTTGGATCACTTATTCTAACTCGATCACCAGGTCACAAGCCTGATCGGATCACCAGGTCACTACATGGTGACTGGGTTCCACCTCTGGACAGCAGCATACTTAACTAATGAAAGCCTTAACACAAGCATCCAAGAAGACAAGACTCTTTGTGAATTATGGTTTGGTAAGAAACCTTATGCTTCATTGTTTAGGGTATTTGAATGCACCATATTGAAAACTTGTTGATGTTAAGCTTCACTTCACCATAGAGAATGATAAGTAAGAAAAACAATGGTCGTACTGCAGGTTTGAGGATACGTACTGCTTGCTGATATTTTTATGAAGGTTGCTCAAGAGATAAGAGTTGTACATCTACATAGTAGCTTAGGTATTTTACCTTGCACTTAAGGATTTATTTCTTCTTGTTCTATTACAAGGTAGTATGCAGTATTTAAGTGGGAGTGTTAAATGTGACGCTGAATATATGCCACCGTTATTCCTTCAGTGTGTCTACCTGAATAGGTAGCTGACCACGTTTTCTATACTGCTCTTGTGATTCCAGTTTCTTTAGAGTTGTGTTCTGAAGTTTTGAATTTGTGTTCCATTGAAGTCTTGACTTAGTATTTGCATCACTTCCTCAAAAGTATACATTACTTTCACACAGTGGGATAATACAATACATGTAAATGCCTCCTTTTTTCTGTGATGTAATAAAACCATTACCAGGAATTCAAATTTCTTGCTATTCCTACATTTGTCTCTGTATTTATGCCAAAAAAGCAAGTGCTTTTAGATATATTCATCTATGTTTTTTTTCATACTGATATTTTTTAGGATGCAGTGGTGTTCAGGTAGAAGAACTATGGTCACTCGATGAAAGTACACTCGAAAGCTTACAGTATGTTTGTTCCTAATTTCTGGTTAGAAAACATGGTTATTTAATATATTTGCCCTGAAAACTGCGTTAAACTCACTTTGATGATTTAATAATTACGTTTCTAAAATTTAGGATACATGTATATATTACCCTGCACACAGGCTAGTTTAGTTCTCAAAGACATGTTTCCTGTCTTTATTATCAGGTATCTTTATTGGGTTACTGTCACGTTTTGCTATCAATCAAAATCAACTCTCCCTCTATGAACGTGCTTCTGGTGCTAAAATCCACCATTCCAAATGTGCTGGCCTCTGGCTCGGTTCTAACAGAGGCCGCATGGATAGCCCCTTCAATCTTTCCTGGTCTTCTGACTCTATCAAGCTCCTTGGGATGCACTTTGGCAATGATGCCACCTCCCATGGCAACTGGCAGCCTCGTATTGACTCCTTTAAACGGACATCCTCTACCTTCCACGCACCCAGGGTGGCCTCGGGCTCACCTATGTTGCCCTGAAAGTGCGCTCTCTCCACTTAGCCTGGCTGGCCAGGGCTTGCAGCCCTGCATTCCCTGCCAGCTGGAAAACATTCTACTGTGCTCCCTTTACCAAAGCCTGCCGCCTTCATCTCAGACTTGATGTCCTCAAATGCTGGCTTGTTCCTGGTAACCTCCTCCCACTTCCAGGGAGTCATAGAGTATATGACTTCTTGCAAAGCAGTGCTCCAATTTAATTGTTTTTATCATTGTGTTCTATATGACATTTGCCTCTCACACTAATTATATATTTCATACTTTCTACTTTCAAATTTGTCTTGTTAGTCAGATCATCAGGATATGTTTAAATGCAGAGAAAGCTTACCTTTTTCTCGTTTTTCTCGTTGAAGTCCTGTTCATGGATTAATTTTCCTCTTTAAATGGAGAGCAAATGAAGATCATGAAGGTTCAATTGTTCAGGATAGTAGACTTGACACAATCTTCTTTGCTAAGCAGGTAATTATTGGATTGTCTTGTATCATATGTTTGTTATTGCATAACTAACCATTATCATATGCAATCAGGACCTGCTTTTTTTTCTTTGTGGATTGCTATTAATCAACATGAGACTTTAAGTTTGAGTTTTGTACAACAATGTATCCAATTTTACAGACATTGTTTGTTAAGAACCTTTATCTCTTATGAAGTGAGTTATAGAGAGGGAAGTGAATTCCATGTGGCCTGTATGAGCAATCAAAAATTGGTTTGTTTGTTTGTTAGTTTATGTTTGTGTTTGTTATTCAGGTTCCATGAAAGGCTTAATATGGAATCTATGTGAACATTATTTCTGATTCCCTAAAAATGTTTTTCCAATTTGCCCTAAAGCCATCTTTTTTGGTCAATTTGGGATGTAGATTCAAAAAAAAGTTTTTTGTTTGTAACTGTGCCACACTGAGTATGTACTTTTTTAATGCAGCAAGCCAAAGCAGTGTGGTCACTATAAATTTGCATGATACCATTATTGTCTTTTGTAACAGGAATATGCTTTGGATGCTCTTATATGTATTCCTTAGCGTAATAATCAGTAATATTTTTAAACTAGCACTACTAGTCTCAATGTTTTATCCAAGAGCTACTTAGCAAGTTTTTGCTTGTTTTTTTGTTATTATTTTATCGTGTAGGTTATAAATAATGCATGTGCCACACAAGCTATTCTTAGTGTCCTGCTAAATACGTCACATCCAGACTTATCATTGGGAGATACACTTTCTTCATTCAAAGAATTTTCGGATCAATTTGATCCAGCTTTGAAAGGCCTCAGCCTATCAAATTCTGAGACTATTAAGCAAGTACATAACAGCTTTGCTAGGTGGGTCTGTATTTTGAAATATGATTTAATTTTATCTAACCATGATTTAATGATGTTATTTGATATTATAGTTTTAGCATAAAAGTAGGAAGGTTAAATAAAATTTATTCAGTCGTATTGTACTGTTTTTACAACATGTCCATACCAGTAGATTGGTTGTCTTGTGTTATTTTGTGGACTTGAGCAAGGAATGTTCGTTATGTGAACTGAAGTTTAGATCAGCATTAAATAAAATCACTGCAAAATAGGCAGGGATTTTTATTTTCTGTGCATCTACTTGAGGCTTTTTGCTTAACATATCTTTAAGCAGTGTCATGAACATGATGAGCCACGACACTTACAAGGTATAGGTCCAGTTGGCCCAATAGATATTAGATAGGATGGGTAGTTAGTTTGTCGGAATCCTGCTTATATAGGAAAAATATCAGTCCTTAGTACTAAGGAGGACTTAACTAAGCTTTTGGAACAAAAAATTGAAATTATCTACACCCGTATATGTTCAAAATCTTACACAGCATCAACAGATCTCTGTTTTTAGGATTGTATGTATTATAACATAGAAGGGAACAAATTCACGCACAGACTTTAAATTATGTAATAGACACCCTAAGCAATAAAAAACCTAGCATCTAATATTTAACCTGTTTTTTTTGGTCCAAAAATACCTGCGAAATACAGCTTGTCTCATTTTAGGTGGTTTGACATGATTTCTTTAATTTTTGTTCGAACTCTATCGGTATTTAAGTAGATACCTTTTAAAGATATATAATATCTTAATTTAAGGTCGTCATTTGTATTTTGTTATTCACTTGGAGCCTAAGATTGAATTGCAGCATGTCAAAGACAATGAATTTAAGTTATAGAAGAATAGGAGAATTCAACCTCCGAAGTTAACAGATCTCATTTGCTTTGGACCAGAAGATTGTATGAAATTTATACAATTTAGAGGAAATAACGTCAAAGGACACTGAATAAGCTGCTGCTCAGGTTGCTGTGATGTGTGGTGTCAACCAGTGCCTAACAAAACTTACACTGTTTGGGTTCTAAAGTAGTTTATTTCATCTGAACATTTATCAAAATATGCACACCTGTTACTAGGAAGGCAACCACAAGGCACGGTTATTTACAGCCCAAGAAATCGGATATAGAAGATTGTAAACATTAACATTACTGAAACAAATGTGAATTTAAAGTCTTAAACTGCTAGGCAACCTAGCTCCGGACACAGAAACATCACACAAAATAGTATTGAAAAGTGTAAAGGTCTTGTTTATAATTTTTATCTAATGGATCTAAAACATCGAAAAGAATGTTGGCATTGTCTTGCAAGAATATAGACAACCACTTGGATGATAGCCCCGACTGATATAGCAGAAAGTGAAGCATAGAGGTAGCTCTATGTCATCCTTTGATAGAAAACTCTTCACAACATGCTAAGGTTTGAGGTAGACGTAGAGAGATATTGAGTAATTTACACAAATCTAGAAATGCATCTTTGTGCCATGAAAACTTGGAGTCCAGCCACGTAACTAAAAAAGATTTCCTAAGATTTCATTGTTGTATTGCAAAACCATTGGTTGAACATGTGCCATGTTCTTTATCTTAGAACTACATTGATCAAAAACGGCATTAGTAGGCAAGATTTCTGTATTGATTTCGCAAAAGCTGTAACTTACTTCTGCCGGTAACAAATCTAAAACTAAATTGTATAAGGAAATACAAAGATGGTCTGTGATTGCAATGCCGCAAGATTCACCTCTCTGCTCAAGTGATCTACTCACTTTTGCGTAAAAATAGTTATACATTTGACCTTAAAAGAATGGGCAGTTTATCCAACTCCACGTACTACTAATTATGTAATATGATTTCTATAGGGAAGATGTGTAGATAGGCTACAGAGCTTTGATAAAGCAGAAGAAAAGTTGAAGAAAACATAGCTTAAAAGGTATCTAATCTCAGACAGTGTTTCATATGACATACTGAGAACAATCCAAATTTAGGTGGAAGCTGCGGGGTGCCAATAGTGTAACCGGGAGAGCCGGCTCCCTGCCCCCTGCAACCGCAGTACGGTATCTCAATATGCACGGTATCTCAAACATTGAGTCGCTTACTTCAAATGCAGACATTGTAATAGTTTAAAGTTTTAAAGTTTATTTTATTTTAATACGCTGAAACTAGGCAGCAGATGTTTGAATTTGACAATTCAATGAAGGATCAGGATAACGATGTTTATCATTTTGTTGCATACGTCCCAATAAATGGAAGGCTATATGAGTTAGATGGACTTAAAGAAGGCCCTATTGACCATGGTACGTATGAAGTTTCCTGATAATCTGTGTATATTTTATAACAAGTGTTTCTATGAATTTGGTGTATTTGGTGGTTATGTTTCGATCATTATTTTTTGTTTGTGTAAGTTTCTGACCGAAACAATTAATTATCATTTTTTCATGAAATTCGCAGTCGCTGCTGGTAGAAAATGTGGGAAGCAAAACGTATCTGCTAAAATGCCAAGCACATGATAGGGTGTGATATTTATACACTACTTTCAGTAAATGATACACCCTAACCCTCCGGTAGGAACCTGTTTTGAACTGCCTAATTTTACTATACTCATCAATTCGATTTTATTACTTTTTGGTCTGCAGCAAACTAAAAAGTCTTTGATAGCTCTCTCTTTACATGTAATATACAGTCGAAGCTGTCTACATCGACACATTTTCTAGGAACGGCCCAACTAATGGTCCAACTCTCATAGAAATAACCTCGTCAAAGTCGACGATTGTGTAGCGGATAGTTGTAACAGCGGATACATTTTCTTGAACCCACATGAACATTTGCCTTAATAGTAACCTCTGTATAGCGGACACTCGTATTTTACTCTTTTGTAAACTCCCTGGTCCTATGGCTCCGTGGCCTCTGAGTTGTGAGAAGAATATAAACCGAACAAATTCATGATACTGTATTTTTTTTGAACAATGCAACTATTCAAGTTTACGATTGGCTAGTTTTGCTACATATTTCGCATAAATAGGTTGCCATATACATATACTTTACTTTCTGACGTTTCATACTCTGAAGAGTATCAGACGAAAAAAGCGTTTAAGTACGATTTTAGCGCAATGTCGCAAATTTTCAAGGCAATTTTCAAGTTTTGTAACACAAAAAGATTGTTCAAGTTCTATGTATTGCTCGTAAGAAATTTATGGCAATGATTGTCACTTAATGACATATTGGGAAAAATTAAATTTTTAGTGGGATGCAATTTGATATCACTGCTATCAATTCTAAAGTCCGATTGGTAGATTACAATCGTTTGCGTTTGAATCTGTTGGGAGAAGTGACTACGATACTTGGATTCTTGTACCAAAGCGAGATAAAACTCATTGAAATCTAAGTCGGAAAATATAAAGTTTTGCAAAGGATTTAAGAATATAATTACCTTCTGTAACGCAAATGTATTAGCATCTTGCATTTAACCATCATTCCTAACAAAGCTGGAGTGATTCATAAAGGAAAGTAGACTGTAATTTGCCATATGTAATGCTGTTACAGGAAATGTTTGCCAACAGATGTGCTAAGATATGTGCCAAGACTTGCCATTGTAATGTCACACGATGTCGCATAACTAAAACGTTGTAGGTTGAAAATTCACCGATGCATCGTTTTCTTCCTTAAAAACGGGGTGACGAATATCATTGTAATGGTTATATACTAGCCTTACAACCGCA